>APFE031193659.1:46171-63511 GCA_000404065.3 Pinus taeda | reverse complement strand
GGAGAGCAAGCAATCACCTTTAATTCTCCTTAAACAGCTGAAAACATTGATATTAAGCAAACTTAAAGGCAGAGCATAGCAACCATGAATTCTACCTTAACACTTCATTTGCCTAATTTTCAGAAGAAAAGGTAAGAAGATGAATCACATTACAAACTTACAAGTACAAAGAGAAACACACCATCAATACATGTAACCACAGGAATCCCAAAAAGGACTGCAAAACCTTGGTCTTTCTTCCTTTGCCAAAAATGCAGAGATACAATGAGTAATACAATAGAAGCTTTCTCCCTGAAGAGTCCAACCATGAAAATGACTAAGAAAGTACATAATATAGGCAAGATAACATCTTTCCTTGCCTCTAGGGGTCGAGCTCACTATCCTAGGATCTGTTTCAACCAATTCCAAACTGAGCACTAAAATCTAGGCAGTCCAAACAACTTGCCTCTATAAGCTAGGAAACCGATTCATTCATTAAATTTTTGCCTTTTTCATGAATGAATCTTCTAGAAGAGATAAATAAGCGTCAAAGTATCATAAAATTACATAATTTACATCAAGGAGGATCAAAATCCACTCCAAAAAGTCAAACCTAGTCAAAACTGCGTTTTGCTGAGCTGAAGGTGCAAAACTGGCCAATTTCCCCAACACGTAGCGCGCCATTTCTCTACGCGTAGCGCACCTTTCAGACCAATTTTGAGGCACTTCCCGGCATCCAAATGAGGCACAAGTGGGCTTGTTGGAATGGAATGGATATATACTTTCTAGCCCAGGTGGAATTTTTCAATTTGGTGGCCATTTTCCCCTCCAAAATTGCAATCTCCCAAGACTGTTTCCTGTGTGTCCAAAAAGTGGCAGAAGGTCATTTTTTGCTAGTTTTTTGACCTTTTGGGGGCTCAAATCTCCATGAAATTTCTTGGCCATGGCTGAGCAAGTGTATTTTGTCATGAAAAATCCAAAAATGCTGAGTTTTTGTGAAATGGACCTCCCCAACTTAAGGGTAGCGCGCGGCGCACTACGCGTTGAGCCAAAATCCCAACGCATAGCGCGCCTGAGCCCTACGCGTAGCGCGACTTTCAGATGCTTTTTGGAGGCCTTCCCGGTGTCCAAATTGGGTACATGATAGCTCGTTGGAAAGGCCTCTGAGTATACTTTCTAACCCAACTAGAATTTTTTAATTTGGAGTTCATTTGCTCTGTCAAAAATCAAATCGCCCAAGACTGGTCAAAATGTGCCAAATGAGGCTGCCTCAAGGCAAAGTGCTGTTGCAGTCAACTTTTGAATGCCTTCCTCAACTCTAAATTGAGCTCATGATAGCTCATTGGAACTCTATTTGTGTCTAGTTATCATTTGACTCATCAAGAAAGTCATTTGGCCAACCAAGCTAGGAGAAAATTTGATTTTCCCAAGGTCACTTCAGAGGTGCATTTGATTCTCCTGAGGCAACGATATTTTTGACATTTCTCTAAAACCATGACACCTGTGTAAAAAGTGAAGGAGGGTTTTCTTCCTTGGAATGTTGTGGACAACAACCTCTCTCAGTTTTCCAAAATTCATCTTTTATTGCTCATAAATATCATTTGAGTAAAACCTACCCCGATGTGTGGAACAATGGATTTTGTCGAAATGAAGCGAAATGAAGGGGATAAGAGGCTTCTAAATTCTTGGGGAAATTTTTGGAAGTAGGGAGGGATGTTAGGAAGTAGGGGAAAGTGGAATCGTGGAGATCAAGTGAGGGGAAGGGGTCCAAACGGGCAAAACACAGGCCTAGCCTAGGAAATTGCCAGGTTGTAGCAAGAAACTAGGGTTTGTGAAAAAATGAGGAATTGGGGGAATCTGAGTGATGGGAAGTATTTAATAAGGTACATTAATGATAGGGGAAGGTGTATGAACATCAGGATACAAGTTTTGCTGATGATTTGACCGTCCAAGAGAAATTGCCTTTAAAACCCTAGGAGAGGGAAATGACCTTACCTAAGCGCAACTGAAGCATGAACAAGGTGTAAAATGACTCATTAGACATTGAAATGATAATGAAAACCCTATGAATGATGATAGACTCATCTGAATAGTGAAATAGACTGACATTTGGGCAATTTTGAAAGGAGTGAAAGCAAACCCTAGACCTAATGCCTAGTGACCAAATTTTGCTTGAAGACTCACTGAAATGACAAAATTTGACCTTGACACTCTGAGACCACTTTGTAAGAGCATATTTGATCACTGGAGGAAGGCTACGAAGACTGACACTAACAGATACAAGTGATAGTTAGCTACAGTCTTTCTCAACAACAGAGCAACTAGGAAGAACTAATTTTTACAATATATGGGGGACTGGCTTTGCCAACCCCCAAATGAAAGCATACTGCAAGTACATAAAATAGACCATTGAAACAGAGAAACTCCGTCAGATTGGCATGGATCAGAGGGAGGCTGGAAAATTCCCAAGGGAACACCAGTCAACCGGTGGAAGTAGTTGATTCAAGGGATGAGCAACCCCCGTAATTGGAAGGAGGAGAGAACGAAAGAGAATTGAATGATGAGGGAGAAACAGAGGGAGAGACTGAACAATATGGGCAGGCTGAAGAAGAAACAGAGCAATGTGAGGAAATCGCGATGGGAGAATATACTCAACCTCTCAGCCCACTAAACCTCGACATTGAAGAAGAGCCGCAGGAGCACTATGTTCATGATAAGAGTGCATATAAAGAGTTATGCGACGAGGAAGAAGAAGAAGAGAATAACTCCAGCCATGATGAGAGTGCATCTGGAGAGAAAAATGATGAAGATGAAGAAGAGGAAAAATTTGTTCCAATTCAGAATACACCAGAAGAATTTGATGAGGAAGAGAGGGGGGAAGGAGAAGTTACCCAGGAAATTACAGATCAAGCTAGGGTTTCTACCCCCGAACAACCCGGTCAGCAGAATAATGAGGAAGCACCCCAAGATAAAAATCAATAAATTGGTCAAGGAGAAAGTCTAGGCCCGAGTGCGCGAACGACTGTTCCTTCTAATAAAATGGAAGAAATCAAAAGATTACGAAAGGAACAACAAAGACTGCTTAACGTAATTGCACGACTTCGACAACAAATCATGATTCTGAAGATGGGGAAGAGAGCAAAAAGGACCTTGATGGTAAGGCATGCAACCACTCCAGCGAAACCCCTTAGGAAAAAGGTTAAAAGGACTCAGGTCCAGCCTGCTGTTCAAAATCAAAACAAAGAGAATTTGGCTATTACTCATGTCGAAATTCAAATAGATGTCATAACGACCTGTGATAAAGAAATTCAGACAGAGGCACAATCCTCTGAAGAAATTCGAACCATAATCACGGAGTGACGCAATAAGAAGATTCAAGTGAACCTCCTGCCTACAACTACTATGTGGGATAGTGACCTGAGGACAGTAACCCTACGAGAGGGTTTGATGCAAGCTCAACAAGCAGTAGAAAGACTTACATAACAAACTGTCTCTAGAGAAAAGTATGAAGAATTACAACAACAGCTAAGGAATGTCAATTTATCTGAAAGTCAGGCTTTTGAAGGATGGCGGAAGGAAGAAGAAAGAGTCGCAAAGGTAACTCATAGGCTAGATGTAGTTATCAAACAAATGGATACCTTATGCTCTTTGTACACTGACGTCGTAGCATGTAGAGCGCCTGCTAAGAATTATGCTTTGTTTTTAATGGAAAGATATTTGCAATTGAAAATTAAGGCTGTCAAAGTAGGAGCCCCTATACAAATTAACACTATTGATGATTTCATAAATTGTTGTAAGCACTATGGGGTAAAGGTTCAGAGATTATTATGTGAGTTCTATTTGCACAACCTTATGTTAGATCAAGAAACAAAGCAGAACCCTGGCCCTTTCGTTGGGGATATTCAATTGTAGGCATTTATTTCATTTGAAGTTAATCAAATAAAATGGCTTAAAGCCTATAATGCCTTCCAAAGACAAGAAAATGGATTAGACTTATGGGTAAGAGCTGAGCCTAGAGATCCATTGCAGTTATGGAATAAACATAGGAACCTCATGAGGACTTTGGGCGTGATTGAAGCATTAGGACCCATTCATACAACAATCAATCGAAAAGGGATAGAATACTTTTTTACCATCAAAGACCTTGCCATTGCAGCTGCTAAATTTCGATATCAGACTTCTAATCTGAATATCCAACACAGGGAACCGTTTAATTATGAGAACTTTAAGTTAGCTACTGATCGCTTGGGCCTCTATGGTGATCTTATTTTGAGGGAAGGGCCATCTTGTTTAGGTTGTAGGTTCCAAAGTCCGGTCATTTGGCATCCCACACTAGGATACCAAGCCTTATACGAAATGCCTGAAGGCCAGACAAGACATCTTTTTGAGCACCTAGCTAGGCATCATGGCTATAGGCCTCCTCATGAGATCCCGTCTCCAGCCTACTCCCTCACTGCCTTGCATGTCAACTATAATGTTTTCATGAGGTGAAAAAGGGTAAGCAGGGGGGTGTGTTGGCCACTGGAGAAGGTATGTTATTTTCATTTATCTTATATTTTCTTCAAAATTCACAACCTTTTCACATCATGAGCTACGCATATGACAAAAGAATATGATAAAATCAAGAAGGTTTATATGTAATATGAAATAACTAATAATTACCCTTTTTCTATGTAGAAAGAGGAGAAAACGGAGGACTGTCATCCCAAAGGAAATAATGAGACCAAGTTAACTATTGTCCCTTTAGCAGGGAACCACATTCAAACAAGGTGATCCATATTGGAGCGTAACAGCCAGAAAAAGGAAAAGGAGATCTCCAATCGGTGCAAAAGAACAAGAGAATAACTGCAAATTAACATCCTGATGAATCCCTTAGGATCGTTTGATCTTGAGGGATCACTATCTTAACAATCCTCTGCATTCTTGATATCACCACTCGACTGTTATAACAAGAAGCAACACTATTAGCTTGGGGAGGAGAAGAGGAGAGGAAAACTGTTGTTATTTTTATGAAATTTTCCTTGATACTTGAACTTTGATCATCGTCTCTCTTTGAAGAGCGATTCACTGTAACTCTGTTTAATGTTTTAATATAAAACCCTGGTTGTTGTTCTATTGTTGATTCTAGAGTAGCCTTAAGCAGTGAGTCCCTGGAGGCTAAGGGCCCGACCTTGGTGGATCACTTGCTCTTGTATCATATTTCTGATTCATGTGTGGTTTGATTCCTTTCAATTACTTTGTTAAGTGATTTGACGCACTTTACTGTTTTACATATCAACTTTGCTATATACACTTGATTAAATACTATTGTTATTTGCAACAGGAATGCTATGTTATTATTCTAACTCTATATCGTATTGTGGTTCCTTTTGACAATTCATATAACATTGTTGTTCCTTACAGATTAACCGCGTTGTATGTTCCTAAATCAGTACTACTGTATGATTTATTCTTAAAATCATGTCTGCTGTTTATTCGGGATTGTTGTTCCGTTACAATTGCTGTTCCGAAACAATTGTTGTTCCGTTACAATTGTTGTTACTTTATAGCTGTGATTCATGCGTATTGTATCGAAGCTCAAATTACTATCCCTTTTAATGATAAGTGTGTTGCGTGTGTGACTTGGGTTGCTATACATTCATATTTAATTCGATGTTCTATATTTTATCTCTGATAATCTGCTGTCCCATTTCTATTTGCTGTTCAATTCAAAGGCTATTACTTAATTCTTGAAGATTATAATTATTGCTGCATTCATTTACGTAGGATAGAGTTTTTCTGTTCAATCCTATTTATAGAAGTAGTTGTTGTTCCATTTCTTGTCATTCGAAGATCATCATTGCTTTGGTGTGCAGAAGGTCTAAGACTGTAGTGAACATCGACATACGCTGTCTAGTTCCCAGTTTGATGATCCTTCCTTTGAGTGCCTTCTTGATTGCATTAGTTTACAGAGGGAAGAGTTACTATTACTGTACCCTTGACTGATAAATTGTTGTAGCTTTCTGAATGCATGATTTGAATCCTAAGTTTCTTTTTGTAAGTAGATTTCATTCCAAGCATCCGTTTACTCTTGTATTGAGAGCACTATACTACTAGCATTACTCTAAAAAATGACCGCCTCAAACTGAGTACACTCTTTGAGATAACAAATCGTTCCTGGATTGACAATTAATGTAGGGTAAATAGAGGTGAAAAAGACCCTTTTTACTGCTCGACACTGTATATGTCAAGCACTTCTCATATTGACTTCTTCCTTCGAAGTTTTGATGCCTTCAAAATTTTCTGAACTGTTTGCATCTTCTGACATCTCTGTCGCACTTTTAGTCCTCGTTGCAGTTCCTATTTTTCGGTACTATCTGCAGTTTGCTCGCTCTGTTTGGAAGGAAAAGAGAATTTTTTTTCATTTCCTAAAGTTTTCAAATGTGTGTTCAAAATACGAGCCGAGAAAGAATAAATGAATGTACCTACAGTGAATTTCCCCAATAGATAAGTCGAGGCAATCTAGTTTTGAAAAATCCGCCCCTTACAAATATGAAATTTCAACACATATGGGCTTCACAGAAAATAAATGCCTCGATAATATGCTTCACCAAAATAAATCTCTAAGAACCGTTATTTGACCCCTTGCCATGACTAAAGACAATAAAGTCTTCAATCAATATAGTAAATGGTATTGTCTTACATATCGTGATGAGGTATAAAGTTAACTATAGTTATTTTAAATTACTAAGATACCACCAATGCATTAAAATTCATGGATCAAACATGTGATCCTCAGGTCTTCAGTATGACTTTCTTTAACTTTGAGTCCAATGGAACTCCTTGCTTTTAATTAAATCCACTAAAGTCTGAAACTTAACGTTCCAACCAAATTTTGTGATATTGAATAAATGAAATCTTGTCCTTAATTAAATTTGACGAGCTATAAAATTCCATAATAGGTAATCAAAATTTATAGAAAATTTAACCATTAAGAAAAACATTAAAACATCTAGAACACACTTTATTAGTTTGTTTCAAATACGTTTATTTTAGTATCTAGAGGAACAATTCCATCTGCCTTTGGGAGTTTTCAATTGGGTACAACAAAATTGAAATTGGTGTTGTATTTTCACAATAGTGAATCCAACGAATTGAGATTGCATAATTATAGTGCGTATTCATTGTAACATATTTAGTATTTAGTATTTTAAGTTAATTTAGTTGCTAGCATCTGAAATGCTTTATGGTAAATTGCAACTTAATTTTTGAATTTATTTATTGAAATTTGCAACTTACAAAGTATTTTCTCGTCTATTAGATTTATAATTTTAGGCATGCTTGGATAGAAAAGGAATTATTGTATAAATACTATGTTTTACATTTTTCTATTATTACTTAAAAATACAGTAAAGGTTTAATATTTTTTCTTTTGAAGATATTTTTGAAAGTATCGTATTTTTAAAATTTGTATTAGAACATAATTAAACGGTATTAATTTTTTAGGTTCTTTGGACATATTTTTGTTGAGTTTAAAGTAGATCATATATAAATATTTTAACTTTCTTGTGACTAGTGTTTAAAGTTGTTGCAAAATAATGTTGAGCCTAAAGGTTTTGAAGGAATCTATTTTTACTAAATTGTTCATTATGGTCATTCACAAATTACAATATATTGGAGTTGAAATATTACAATATGGTAATAGTGTTTCGTAAGTTATAAAAGTATTTTACACTAATGTACAATTTGGTCATATAGTTGGATTCTTTTAAATACAACATCAATAATTTTCTTACCTAAAATTGCTCAACAAATTGCATAAATTTTAGTGGGCATTAACCATGGTAAATCCACATATTGACATTCTTACTCAAAGTTAAATTATGCAAAAAAAAAAAAAAATCATAACTAATTGCGGGCAATAACTCTTGGTATCCCTATCATACATGCAAGTAATATAATAATTACCCTATTCTAATCATATGCTATATAACACAATACTTATCTATGCTTATTATTAATATTAGGGTTTTTGGTACTTCCATTATTGAAATCATAGAATGTTAGAAACTTATTCTCTCTCTTTTTACTAATGACATTCTCAGTTTGTGTTATGCTAATACTACCAACCAACTCTACCATTTGCATGACATAATCTACTCTAAGCCTACTATGTTGAGTCATATTGATTGTATCCTTATGATTAAATCTTATAGGAAGGTTTGAAATTGATAGGTGAATTATATCATCAAGAACTTATAAATTCATAAATTGTTCCTTTGGAAGTATAGAATAATAATAATAAATTATAGAACCACTCAAGTTGGTTATGATTTTTGTTTGATTGGTTTTTATCTTATAAAGAAAAATCATGTTAAATTGTGGCAATATTAATTGGTTAACCATGGTTAGAAGAGGTACAAGAAGGAGTGGGGAAACTAAAGTGCACAACATGGTGCCACCACAATAGCCAACTCCTACCACCCCACCCAATTATGAGGAAAACATCACAACACAAGAAAAAATACCAGCCAGAGAAGTGTTGAACTTAATGAGATCGTTCTGGCACATGTATGAGGCATTAATAAACTATTTGGAATGGGAGCATGGAGGAATTTTAATACAAAATGAAGCACCCCAAAAACACTACAAGGAATAATGTATGTCGAGATTTGGAAAAGGTAAAATTTTTAGAGTTTTGGGGGTCAACGGATGGTCAATCTACAGAGGCATGGTGAGAAAACATGACTATGTGCTTTACTGTGAGAGATTACACCTCAAACCTGAAGGCCAAGATGGGTATATTCTAGCTAAAGGGAAATACACTACTTTGGTGGAAGACATTATTATCCAATCGGGGTTGGATATCTCAAAAGTAAATTGGGAATTATTTGAAGAAAAGTTTAGACAATGCTACCTGTCAAAGGAATTCTTTGAGAGTAAACTAAATGAATTCAATGTACTAAAGTAGGGGAGTCGCTCAGTACTAGGGTATGAGGCTCATTTCATGGAATTACTCTGTTATGCCCCTCACTTAAACACATAAAGGCTCAAGGTGAAAAAATTTGTGTATGGACTAAATGTTAACATTTGGGCTATGGTTAGGATCTTAATACCTCACACCTTGCATCAGGCATTTTGACGGGCGTTCATTGCAGAGGAGGAGATCATGAGTAGTGGACCCAGTAAGTCAACAAGGCCCACATGATCAAGAGTACCAAGTGGAAATAGTATGGAACATAGAAATTTTCAAAAGGGTCTTGTGCTCAATCATCAAAAGTGGTCAACAAGAAATCAAAGAACACCATATAGGCATCTTTCTCAACAACTACACAAGGTACATCAACAAACTTGGCATCCACAAAAACATCGTCCTATGCGATAGAACCAAGTCGTGCCACCTCAACACCGATCCCAATAGTCTGGGTCTTTTCAACAGAGTTCCATGTCAACTCCCAATTCAGCTGGTAGCAGGATCCAAGCTCCTAAGAGGGGGTGCTGGACTTGTGGAGGTCCTCACTATGAGAGGGATTTCCCCCAAAAGACATGTAATACCAACTCAACTTAGAAAGCAACTATGATGGGGGATCTAGGGAAGGCTCATCACATCTATGCAGAGGTCAAAAATTTCCAAGTTGGACACAAGTCCATTGTGTTGGAAATCTCAAGTAATATTGACAATATGAGTTTTGTCATTCTAATAGATCTAGGAGCTATTAATTCTTTTATTTCTCTAAATGAATTATCAAGGATTAAACATAAATTAATTGCACAACATGAGTTTAGACATGTATAAATGGCATGTGGTATGAAAAGAAATGTAGGAAGGATGGTAAAGGATTGTGAGGTGGACCTAGGTGTATGTAAGACCAAGGTATCCTTGTACTCGACGACCTTAGGATTTTATGACATAGTTATAGGAATGGATTGGTTGGAACAACATGAGGCACTCCTAGACTGCAAAGACAAGGTATTACATTTCACAGATGATGATGACCAAATAAAATCCTTGAGGGGAAAGAACTGAGGGGTGTCCCTGAGGTTCATCTCCTCCATGCAACTAATGAAATGTAGGCGAAAGGGATGTCAAATGTTCACGGTCATAGATATAAATGATAAGGGTGATTCTGAAAACCTTGATAAACATTCAATTCTCGTTGAATTTAAGGATGTATCTCTCGAAGAACTACTTGGGCTACCCCCAAAAACGGAAATTTATTTCACCGTCGACCTTAAAGTAGGCATTGAGCCTATTACAAAGGCACCCTATCATATGTCAACTCCTGAGATAAAGGAATTCCAATTAAAGGAATTGTTGGACTTGGGGTTCATACGACCCAAAATATCTTCGTGGGGATCCCCTGTAATTTTCATTAAGAAGAATGGGTCTTGGTGATTGTGCATTGACAACCGCTAGTTGAAAAAAATGACGATAAACAATCAATACCCTATATCAAGGATAGATGATTTGTTTGATCAAATGAGGGGGGAAACTATGTTTTCAAAAATAGATCTTAGGTCAGGATATCATCAGTTGAGAATCAAGGAAGAAGATATCCCAAAGACAACCTTTAAGACAATATTTGGGCATTATAAATTTGTAGTTTTACCCTTTGGACTGAAAAATTCCCCGGGTGTTTTCATGAGTTTGATGAATGGAATACTTCGGGATTAATTAGATAAGTTTGTAAAAGTATTTATCGATGACATTTTGATCTACTCAAATACCCTATAAGATAATGGAAAACACTTTAGGATAGTTCTACAATGTCTTAGAGAAAACCAATTATATAGGAAGTTTTCAAAGTGTTCCTTCTACCAAACCAATATTCATTATCTTGGGCACATTATCTTTGGGGATGGTATCACGGTAGACCCAGAAAATATCGAGGCCATCATGGAATGGCCAACACCAACCAATGTTCATGAAATACGATGTTTCATGGGCATGGTAGGGTATTATCATAGATTTGTTAAAGGTTTTCGAAGATAGCAAGCCCCATTACCGAGCTCCAAAGAAAGAATAAGAAACTCATTTGGATATAAAAATATGAAGACACCATAAGGGGAATTTTGAGGTCTAAAATGGTCCTCCTAAGAAAAATGTATAAAGAAAATAAACTTTATAAGAACCAATAGGATTCAAGATGATGATTTCAATGATAGGGGATGGTTGACCATTTTTAGAGTAAAAAAGTAAAAAGATTAAAATACAATAAAATAATAAACTACTTTTTCAACTTGCATTTTCAACTTATCTCCCTAAGGTTTTACTCAAATTTCGAGTGGGATAACTCGTTGGATGCAAAATGTAATTCCTCATCCAAGGAGTACCCATGTTGCATACTTTTGATGGACCTTGCTACATGAGAAATGAGAAATACATGAAAAAACTTGATTGCAATCAAATTTTCTCTGTATTTCTCATTTTTTGTGTAGTAGCATCCATCGAAAGTATGCAACGTGGGTACTCTTTGGAAGAGGAATCAATTTTTTCATCTAACGAGTGTTTCCTCTTGAAATTTAAGTAAACCCATAGGGAGATAAGTTAAAAATATGAGTTGAGAATATAGTTTTATCTTTTTTCCCTCTAAACTTTGATGATGTAATCTAATATTATTTTATTATTTCCACTATTATTTTATAATTTCCTCAGGAGGCCCATTTTAGACCTCAAAATTCCCCTAATGATTCCAAAGGTTAAAGTTGTTATTAACAATGATGCTAATTTTGAAGGTGCCTGATATGGAACAAGAATTTTTGGTTTGTATTGATGCCTCCAAGGAAGGGTTGGGTTGTGTATTGATGCAAGAAGGAAGAGTGATAGCTTATGCGTCAAGGAAAATTATAACCCACGAAGAGAAATATGCAACCCATGATCTAGAAATGGCAGCAATTTCTTATGCACTAAATATTTGGAGACACTACCTTGTAGGAAGGAAGTTTGAACTTAGGACTGACCATTGTGGGCTACAACACATACTCACTTGAGACCACTTAAATGCAAGACAAAGGCAGTGGTTTGAGCTAATCAGTGAGTATGATTTGGATATTATTTAGATAAAAGAAATGGTAAATATGGTGGTTGATGCTTTAAGTAGGAAGCCTCAGATATTTTCAGTAATTCCCTTAAAGACAATTTTGAGGGAGAATTTGCTTGACTTACAATTTAAGGACACTTGGTACCAGGAGGTTAAAAAATGTTTGATGGAGGATGAAATGAGGGTCCCAAAATATGAATAATATTCCCTTGATAGTGATGGGCTACTATGATTTCAAGGAGTGATATATGTGCCACTGAATGAATATATATGCTAGTTAATCTTGAATGAAGCACATCACACATTATACATGACACACCCTGGTGTTAAGAAGATGAGATCGAACCACTCTTCTTTTGGAAAGGGATGAAGAAGGACATTGTACACTTTGTAGCAAGGTGCTTAAATTATGGTTAGTGAGTAAAAGATGAGCGCAAACATTTAGCAGGTTTATTGCAACCCCATGAGATACTTGAATCTAAATGGGAAGTGATATCAATGGACTTCACTGTGGGACTACTAATGAACTCAAAAAAAGATGATTCCATATTTTTAGTGGTGGACACTTTAACCAAGATAAGCTATTTTATACCATTTAAGACTACATATAAGGCACCAGAGATAGCCATAATTTTTATTGATGAGATTGTGAGATGGCATGGAGTGCCTAGGAAGATCATATGAGATAAGGGAGCAATGTTTACAGGAAGGTTTTGGACCAATTTCTAAGAAGCCTTAGGAACCTAGTTGAATTTCAACACTACTTATCACCCTGAGATAGATGGACAGATAGAGAGGATATCAAATCCTTGAGGACATGCTATGGATGTATGTGATGGGCCAACAAAAGAGATGGCAGGAGTTCTTACCACTGGTGGAATTTTCTTACAATAACAATTATCAAAGTTCCATTAAGATGGTGCCATTTGAGTTCTTGTATGGAAGACCTTGTAGAACACCTCTCATTTGGAACTGACTAGAGGATTGAGTACTAATATGACTAGAAGTGGTGCAAGAGATGGAAGAAAAAATGACTATTATTAAGGGGAGGCTAAAAAAGCACAATATTGACAAAAGAGCCATGCTAACGCTCATCAGATAGATTGAAGTTATGAAGTGGGAGATAGGGTGTTCGTGAGAGTAAGGCCCCAAAATATCTCTATAAGATTTGGAAAGGGATAAAAATTGTCTCCACGGTTTGTGGGACCCTTTGAAATCTTAGAAAGAAAAGGGTCGGTGGCATATAGGCTTGAATTACCTCGATCTCTAGCGCCTACGAATGATGTGTTTCATGTTTCTATTTTACGTCATTATATTTCAGATCCTTCACATGTTATTGACTTAGGCCATTTTTAGGTTTCAGATGAGGGAACAACGATGGTCGAATCAGTTTGCATACTGGACCAACAAACTTTGCAGCTTAGATGACGGTTAGTGGAACAGGTTAAGGTCTAGTGGGATAATTATAGTCCCAGTTCAACCACTTGGGAGGACATGAAGGAGATGCGCCATCCTTTTCATTACCTATTCCAAGGAATTCGAGACAAAGTCTATTATTAAGAGGGGGTGTATGTAGTGTCCCACTCTAATTTTCTGACAATGATATGCCATTCACATTTATTTAGCCATAAGGCCCACACTTTATTCTTTGAGGACCTTAGGTTGAGGATCCAGACATATGACTCTATTATTAGTGGATGTCATGGTTATGTAGTTCTCTATTGATATTATGATGATTGTATCATTAATGGTCTATTGATATTATGATGATGATAGAAATAAAGGATATGTATGCTTTGTATTGATATAATGATGATGGTAGCCTTGATAGATAGGTATGTTTTTGTTGGGTCCCTATAATACTAGTGATTACCCCATTACTATTGTAGTTGTATCCCTTATTAATATTGTTGTGCCCCTATTGTCCCCATATTGTTATTACTGTGCCCCATAGAATCCCTCTATTGTTATTTTTGGGCTTTATATTATTATTGTTGGGTAGGCTGGGTTATATTGTGACTCCTTAGACTCCTATATATAGAAAGGACGTTTTTTCATTTGAATCATCCAAGAATTGTTCATTTATTTAATGTAAAGGAGGTTGTCCCCTCGAAGAGGCTGAATTGTAAGGTGTTGATCTATCTTTTTCTTGAGCTGGTTTCATAACATTTGGTATGAGAGCTTTGGATTTTAGGGTTTCGCTACTCCAAATAGTTCATCGTGGAATTTTCACTAAAACTTTTTTTCTGCGACATTTCAGAAGCTAAAAAAAAATCCCATTTGAGAAGAAATCATGTTGAACCTCGGGTCTGAATTTTAGAGCTTTTTTGCGCTATATTTGCGGAGATATGATCTGAGGAAGTTGGTCTTTTTTTAGACTCCTGAATTACATTCCAAACAGGTGACCTTGGGAAAATCGTCATAACTTTCTCTCTGAGCATCGGATTGAAATTTTGTAAGAAGGTACAGAAAGAGGACGAACTATAGTTTCTTGTAGATATTTTTCAGTGCCAAAGGTCGAAACAGTGACACACGACACTTCATACAAGTTCACTCTTCTGGAAAGGTCTATAATCAGGTCATCTTGGGAGATTGTGCATAACTCTTTCTCCTACCAGGTAGGACAACCAACATTAGTGCTAGGTAGGACAACCAACATGTGGCATCCTATGCATCATGTCCCCTCCCATCCCATATAGAGGATAATATAAATCTTGTTAGATTTAGAAATTATTGCTTTTACTTCTTTGCATACAATAGATAAGTCTTAGAGAATTTTTACCAACATTTTCTCTTCCCTTTACATGTTCCACCACATTCCCATTCTTAACATTTGTTAGGGTTTGAGAGTGCAAATTTTCAAAGGTCATAATGCATTGCATATTGATAAAAAATATAACATACAATATGTCAAATCCAAACCCCAAAAATTATAATTCCAATGGTGTTGGTTTCTAATAACCCTCTAAACGATATCTACTCTAAAGTCCATGCAATTATCACTGAAAAACTCTAAAATAATTTATTTTAAATGAATCATAATTTCACTTCCTAAGATCTTATTCGAATTTTATTTTATTCATTTTTTAAAATTTAAATTGTTGATGTTTCATAATGTAAGTGTCGCTCAAGCACTACACCCACATCAACATCTCAGACTCCTCTATAGCTATCGAGGAGTAATGGGAACACTATCTCGCAATTTTAAGTTGCTAAAGTAGAAGTTGAGTCCACTCTAATAATAACACACCTCAACCTACTCATAACTCAAGAAAGGAAAAACAAAACCCAACTAACCTAACCTTGAACAAAAAACTATATACAGAAGGTAGCGAACCAATCAGTGCTCTAAGTTTTAGGCCTTAGATCACTGTAGGACCTAAGCTACATGAAACTTATAAAAAGAAAAAAAAATCAGCTACAAAGCTTTATGCATGAAAAATTAAGTAAATGATATCCCTCTTACAATGCCAGACATTAAATACATAAGTGGATAAATGTTAAATGAAGGCACATTGCTAACTTAATTTGCGTCATTAATAATATTTTAGTTTTTGTATGTTATACTTATGCATATGATATTAAATCTAAATAATTAGTATGATATACATTGTCAAGTCATAATGAATAAGACTTCACTATACAACATATAAATATTGTAAAAGATCAATAATTAACCCCTTTATTAAGATAATTTTAGTTAAACACAATAACTTACCTGGGTTTGAAACCGTGAGTTACAAGTTGCATGGCTATTGAATTTACCATTGAACCATGCAACAATAAGGGGAGGGATCAGAGCTCCCTCCTATCAAAATGTCCTTGTTGATAGAGGAAAAGGAATCCAAGGTGGGATTCAAGCCAATTTTGACAAGACTGAGGATACTTCATAAGGAGACAACCAAACGAAGTCAATGAAGCATGTAGATTCACATGATGTGAATTCCAGAGCAATTGATGGAGGGACTTCAGAGAAAGGTGTGCATCGCATAATACCAGGCCCAAATGGATCCTGTAATCTCAAGAACAATAAGAATCCTAGGGTTGTGATTACAGATTCATGGACCCAAGTCCTCTAAGGCCATATAAAAACATATAGACTAATCTATAAATTCATAAGGATCCGACCAAATGAACAAGTGTTATGAACCTAGATCTAATACATTTGGAAACCCAAAGGGGAAGTACACCTCCATTTGTGATCCAAAGGTTTATTTATGATTCTATTTTCTAACCTAGAAGACAAAGACAAGGTCTTTGAGCGAGGATCGTACTTCCTTTCCTAAACAGAGTTGTACATGTAATCCTGGAAGAAAAATTTCATGCCAAAGAAGGAAACCTTTACCTATGTTCTAGTGTGGATAAGGTTATATTATTTTCCTCTAGATTACTATCTACCAACAACACTAGAAGTTATTAGGAACTTGCTGGGACAATTTATGAAGCTATTTGAGGCAACCCAACAAGGCAAATATGTGTATACCCAGATTTGTGTTAAAATGGATGTCTCGAGTGCTCTTCCAGATGCAGTGACCCTATAATTCCATGATGAAGTATGGTCACAGAGCATTGACTATCAGAAAATTCCTTTCCACTATAAAAGATGCCATGAACATGGACATATCTTTAGAGAATGCCCTCTCAATGTTAGAATAGAGAAACCAAAATATCGTTCAGACAAAGACCCTGAGGGTTTCTTAAAAGTGGGTGCGAAGGGTAAAACATGAAGGAAAAAACAAACAAAACCTTTCAAGGAAAAAAAGGAATCAAAGAACCATTACGATGTCTTGGTAGATGAAACCCTACAAGAGGAAACAATGATGGGAAAATATCATGAAACAAAGGAACAAGAAACAGTGATGTGGGATACTTCAACCCACACAGAAAACTCTAGTAAACCAGATAAACCACAAGAAAAGGATGTGGATCTAGGAAACCCAACTCAATCTCAAAATCTGGATGAATATTTGGAAATGACCCGAAGCAAAGCAAGGACTAAATATCCAGATCTAAGGGAGATTTTGGAATGATAAGGATTAGATTTGCCACATATGTTAGAATAGTGGAATGAATAAGGAGTGGAAACGATCCCCTAAGAATAAATAGAATAGGTCCAATACTGATTCCTCACACTAGAAGAAACCATAATGAGAGGAGAAAATAAATCACATGGAGAATAAAAAATATTGGGAGTCAAAGTGTTAAGTGCCAAAAACATCCAAACCCCCAGGCAAGCTCGTAGAAAAAGAGGAAGGAAATCTAACAATGTTGACCTCTAGGGGCTCGGAGCCTTATTGATAAACTCAACTAATATGAAATCTTATAACCTTAACACACCCAT
>APFE031193659.1:0-33663 GCA_000404065.3 Pinus taeda | reverse complement strand
CAAATTTAATTGCTAGACTTTCCGCCTGTCTTGCCTCACGAAATAATCTGTGCCTTTGTGTTAAATTCTCTGCTCATTACTGTTCGTTGGTCCCATGTATCCCAAAAACTCAGACATTTATAAATATTTGCCTCTTGTTCCCATATTCATTTACTAGCCTAAAATCAACATTTCACTGCAAGTCATCTCAGACCATATTGTGTATCTATTCACTGAGCGTGACTTGGAGAGAGCCCTCTCCTGTTCTGGTAGGGCCAGCTACCAGGATGAGTGTGGTTTGTGGTTACCCTGAATTTTGCCTTCCTTTAGCCTAAGGCAGATTTAAGTGCTAACAATGACAATGACTAACACTGAAAAACTTTGTTACTAATGATTATTGAGTATGACTGGAAACCACTAGATGTACTCAGATATGATGAGTTGACAACACCTAGTTTGATGGAAATTAATGTTTTGTCTTTGAAATTATAAGTCAATTTTGAAACCTGCTATATATATATATATATATATATATATTCTGATGATATGTTAGTGGTTGCAGGAAAATGTTAGTTGCTTGGATGAATGAATCAATTATGGGTGATGGGGTTGTACAATTGGATGGAACTACAAGGGAGGGGTGGTACAATGTACCTGATCTCACCTACTAGCACTCCCGTCGTGGTTGGACTAGAAATATTGAAACACCTTCGCCTTGAAGATCATGATGCTATGGGGGTAGGTCCCAAATTTGGGTCGCTCGTGAGGATTTTACTGGGGGAAACACATCAAGGCATATTGCTTGATCCCAAACACCATTAGTCTCACTATAGCAGGAAACATTAGAGATGATAGTAGTCTCTATCGTTGCACCTAGACTTTCCCCTCGTAGTCACTAAATTCTTGAAGGGAAAGTGGTGTGGCACCCTTGGAACTTCAAGGGAGGTTTTTGAAGGTCATGACTGACTTGGTACCCTTGGAATCACAAATAAATTGTTAGGCATGGAACCCTTGGAACTTCAAGGGAAGTTATTGAAGGGTACGACCAACTTGGCATCCTTGGCATCATTAAAAAGAAACTAATAAATATAATCAATATATGAAAATCCTACAAATTCACATCAACTGGTAAATGATGTTATAACTGAGGAAATTAAATCAATAATAAAACTTGGGGGTAAATGGAGAATAGGAAGAAAATATTTTACCTTGAGAACTCTACGCTTCCCATGTTGGAAAATATTAGGTAGATAATGTACATAAGTAACTTAATTAATTAAAAGGGGGAAAGAGGGACATAGATGTAAGTATAAAGATTGCTCCTAAAATAGTTAAACTTTATTAAGAGAAGAGGGTGGTGAATTAAAATAATATTAATAAATTAAATTTTAGAGAAATTTAGAGAACCTACATGTGGCAACAACCAACATAAGAATATCCATCTAAGAGGAAAATTGAGCTAAATTGGGAAATAGTTAGTGGACCAAATCTGAGACTTATCAATTTACTTTAGTAATGAACAAAAATTAATGATTAAAAAGGGGGGATCAAGAGACAACTAGGAGAATAAATAGGAAGTCTTGTTGGGGTGAGGAAAAATATTATTTTTAAATTAAAATTTAAGTAAATAATTTGGAGATCCTTGGTGAGAGAGTGACACATGGGTGGGTGAATAATCAAACTATTGGATTAATAAAAATAATTAATTATTCATGAAATGCCAAGTGTCACCTGTGAAGCCTCCTATAAAAGAAGGGGCAAGCCAAGGGAGAAGGGACCTTTTTTACCCTATTGTTGGATGGATGAGACTATGTTAGTGTTGGACAGTATAAATGTAATAGTTACACCAACATTTAAATTGTCAATTTGGGTTGGTAAACTTGGAGCCGTAGCACAGTAAATGCCAGAATATGACCTCAGGGCTATGTAGAATAAAAATCAAGCTCTTGAAAATAATTCAAAAAGGCATCATTTAGGAAAAAGGAACAAGAATCTTCAAAGAAAATTTAACACACTATGAATCTACTTCTAGCCCCTCTTCTGGGTTGACTTGACTCCTGTAGAAATCCTTCCTTAGTTTTCCGGGGGACAAGGGAATGTAGATTCCACTCAAAAGAATGCAATTCAGTTTTCAAAACTTCTCTAAGGATTACATGTTGTGTTTGCAAAAAATGGAAAGCATGAAACAAAACTAGGAAGCATAACACAACTTCATTCCAACTAAGCTAAGGAAATCATTGGATGCTTTAAAAAGAATCTAGACGATATGTGTACTACTTATCTACAACAAAAAAAATAAGATAGATACATTTTTGTTGCTTTCAAGCTCCTCTTGATCTTATAAAATTATTACATACCTTCCCTACAACGCATAAATACTCTATATGATATGTGTATTGGTTAAAGAAACATTCAATTATGATGAGAGGAATACTAGTCCCAAATTTTAGTCTCAAGACATTTTAAGAATTCTATGAGCACTCCACTTTACGCAAAAACACAAGGTTACAATTTCTCCTCAAGATGATCCTGGAATTAATTATTAAGATTTCAGGGGTGAATGCTATTTTTCCCAAAAGTGGAGGAATCAGTTTCACATCTCAAATAATAGTTTTGAGGCAGTCATGGATGCTCAACATGATGCATAACGAGTTAAATTAACCAAAAAAATTAATAATTCAGAGTATCCTTACCACATAACAATTGAAATTAGGGAAAGTATCACACTTAACTTGTAATAAAAATGAGAGATGAAGTAAAGAAAAATTAATTACCTATACTATGTCTCCGTTTTCATAGAAATACATTCCAAGAAAACAATGACATCATTAATCAAATTCAAATGATCATAGCAATGAAAAATAACTTTGGAATGAAATTATAAATCTAAAATGATCAAAGCATAGGAAAGAACCATGAAATGATATTGAAGAGCTATATTAAATCACACTCACACCATGCATCTATCAAAATAAAATGCATATAAATCCTAAGAGATATGGGGCAATAGGCTAGTTGGTGGGCCCAAACCACCCATTGTGTTTCCCTTGCAACAGTTAAATCACAATCCCATAAGCTCTAGAATGACTGAAAACATAAATCGAATGCCAAAGTATATTAATTATGAAGTCTTGTTACATAGTTACTTAACAACACAACGCTGGGCTCTAGTGGTCCTCTCCAGGGATCATCCCACTGGGCATGTAGGTTCCTCCCTTTCCTGCAAAAAAAAATTTATCCCCTGTTCTGCAGAGATGTGATCTACATGATATATTTCAGGATCCCCTCTCCAGTACGCAACCCTCATACTTATAACAACAGTGTTGCCCAATTACTCGGACCCATGGTTACACACACATACAAGTTTAGAATTACAAATTGATTCGGAACCAAAATAAGTATATTTGAGCTTTTGATTGGGTTCCAATTGATGGAGGACGTGTTTGTTGAATGTATATATTTTAATCCTGATTTGAATGGATAATTGGTGGAGACCAATATTAATTAACTACAATGTAATGTACACATCATTAAAAGCTTCTCGTTGAGGGGATAGCCTTTATGCTGCATGTGCCAAAGCATTGGTTCATGAATTCAGTGTTGAGTAGACCACACCATATGCTCCTCATCCAATAGCGATGCCTCCCAGCTACTTAGATCCAAGGTCAACAATGCATACGAAATTAGAGTTATACAACAATTCCGAACTAGCATAAGGAGATACGATTTGTTGGGTGGATTTGAGTTGATCTACAGTTTTCCATGAATGCAAAAACAGGTATCGGACCATGAAGTATTTTCCATGATGCTGTTAACAACCTTTGGCTTATAAAAGGTAGTTTGATCCCATTCTTTGACATTATCTCTACGAACTGCTTTGAAGACCTAGGTGCGATCAAGGGAACACATCAACATATCGACCCTCTTCTCTTCGAAACCCATATACTTGTTTTCCATCACGACAACCTGAAGTATGAAAATCGTGGAGGTGTGAACATGATTTGTGCTGCTGGTACAAGAACTTCACTGTTAAAATAAGAATTGTTCAGCTGCCACAAAGACAACATACTATTAATGACATTTTCACATTAAATACTTTTCAAATTAACAAAACAAGAATAATTCATAGATCAATAACTGCTACCTCTAAATGCCTCTAGATAATAGCCCAATGGTGCATAAAAAAGATAATAATGATTATGAACACTCAACACAGGCAAATAGTTATTCAACAAAAAGGATGAAAATCTAGACAAAATGGAGGTGACAGTTTGAGTAGCGACTACGCACTATAGTTGAGTTTGGTGCGGTAGAGGAATTTAGAGAGGGGACTCTTGAGCCAAGGAGTGCTCTCCTCTACCAGCTAGCTAATTTCCTCCATTATACAACTGCATTACATCTCAGGGGTTTGCAGGGAAGGAGATTACCTAAGGTGTAGGATGAGAGGTCAACTGACGGGTCACTACATTTAGATTGAGCACATCAACATTCACACTTGGAGGTGAACGAAAATAAGGAACTGAAAATAGCAATAAGTCAAGGTTGAATCTCATCTCTTAGTGAATGGTACCTATGTTATTTAAAATCTTCTTTCATACGACTTCATTGTGACTATAGTTAACAAAATGTAAAATAAATGATATGTGTAATGCAGTGAAATTCATGGATGTTTTATATAAGTGCTTAATATTTTTTATTTCCCAATTCTATATTCTTATGGTTGTATTCTTAGTTTACTGTATTATTCTTTAAAAAAAAATAGATTCATAGGGTTGGTCCTTACAAAAATGATCTGATCCTTTGAAAAATATTTGGCATATGTGCTTCCTTGGAACTTTGGAAAAATTGTTCAACATTTGGTTCGATATGGGGACACGTTGCTTCCATGAAGTAATGTCAGAACCCTAAAATCCCAGATCTAATAAAACATAAGTCCATCAAATAGATATCCATTGAAAATCGAAATTGTCATGTGTACATAGTAAATCTCACTAAAATAGAAAAAATCTACTCTAACAAACTAGAAAATAAAACATAAATGCGTGAAATAAAATTAGCTAATGACATGAAATAAAAAGGAGTAGGGTTATTGATACTATACAAACGATGCCATATGTCATCATTTGTCATCGATGTAACACAATATCAGACATCTTCTTGTTGACTAGTAGATCAATAGGCTACTTATAAAATGCTCCTTGTTGAAACTTTATCCTATTTGGTTGATATATTTCCTTATCCCTGTGATGCGTATCCTTGTTAAACTAAAACCTACTTCTCTTTCTTCTCAGAGGAGGGGATGGTCGGTGGAATGAAGAAAAGTCATAAACTGGCTGGAAAAACTCCGACTGAAAATGTGGTGGATGGCCTTGTGGTGCAACTTCTTCACCATTTTCTAATCTATTTGGAACTTCCACATGATATCTTCTTTCCACTTCTATATATAATATGACCATGCTACCTATTGCTGCAGGAATAGTGGAATAAGATAAATATATTTGAATAGATCCACCTAAATCAACTGCAAATTTTCTAGAAAGAAGCATTCCCCACATCTTGCGCATCAATCACTACTATGTCCATGGTGATGATACTATATGGGTAATTAACCAAGGAGACATATATATATTATATATATTATATATATATATATATATATACTTCTCTTTCTTCTCAGAGGATGGGATGGTAGGTGGAATGAAGAAAATTCATAAACTGGCTGGAAAAACTTTGACTCAAAATGTGGTGGATGGCCTTATGGTGCAACTTCTTCACCATTTTCTAATCTCTTTGGAACTTACACATGATATCTTCTTTCCACTTCTCTATATAATATGACCATGCTACCTATTGCTACGAGAATAGTGCAATAAGATAAATCTATTTGAATAGATCCACCTAAATCAACAACAAATTTTCTGGAAAGAAGTATTCCCCACATCTTGCGCGTCAATCACTGCTATGTCCATGGTGATGATCCTCTATGGGTAATCAACCAAGGAGATACACACTCACACACACACCTATATATATATAATAATATATATATATAATATATATATATTATATATATATATAACCACAACAAGGACTTCAATTTTTTAGAATACATTGAGAAAATGTTATGATAAGGTCTAGAAATTCTTAAGTTTAATTTTTCCATATCTTTCCTAGTCATAACATTTGTAGATGCACCGGAATCAAGCATGAAATTGTGGAGAAAATGGCCATTTATGTCCAAAGTTAGGAAGAAGGGTTGATGATATTCATTCGTCATGTAGCAATTTAAATATTTCCACTTAATTTATTCATCGTTAGGGTTGTTGTCAAAATGACCTTACTGAACCATTCCCAAAGCCTTGAGGAAAGATTCCCTCTGAGTTGGAATTTTTAGAAGTTCAAGTATCGGGACAGACATATTAATGTTATTAATCCATGCATCCCAGTATACCTTTAATCATGATTTGTACCTTTCAGAAGCAGTATGTTTACTCTGATTTTGATCTCTACTTTTCCTTTGATAGACATATCCTTTACTTTTAGAAATTACTAAAATTTTCTCTTGCAATGGTTTTTTACTATATGCTTGAGTGATGGGATCCTTGTCTTCACTTAAATTTTTTATGGAAAGTGATGAAGAAATCATATTGGCACATCGAATTTCATTAGGATCATCTTTTCCTACATTAACTAGTTTATTTTTTCCTTCCTCTAAAATTATTGTAGAAAAGGCACATGTACTTTCCTCATGGAAGTTATCATAAGTTCTGCATAAATTGATAGGCTCATCAACCATATTAGTAAACTCAAGCAGTGTGGGAGAACTTTTATCATTAGAAGGAATATTTCTTTGCCATGAGTTAGTGTTACCCCTATTATTATTTTTATTCATGGGAAACATATTCTACATTTGGTTTCTCCCCATCTGTATTAACTGATTTTTGATATCACTTATTTTCCTTGCATGTTCTATCTCCATTTCCCTGATTACTCAAGTTAATTCTTTAATTGAATATGGATCTTCTTCTTTTATTTCCTTTCCTTTAGATTTAATAGGACTTCTATCAAAACTTGGGACCTCTGACTTACCTAAATCTTTTCTATCCTTTTCCAATTCTTCAACTGTATTCTGGGTAGCGACTAAGGTAACAGGCTTGACATGTCTAATATCATATTGAGTGCCATCGCTAAAAGATTTGAGATATTGTTCCAAAATTATCTTGTCAAGAGGCGTATAATCACGAGTTATATCTTTTAGAAGGTTGATAAATATTGGGTTAAATTCTTCCACCGTTTCATTCGCTCTTTTCTTTATAGTATTCAATTCTTTGACTAAATAATTCCTTCTCTCTTAGACCCATATTTATCTTTAAATGCATCAGTGAGGGTTGTTAAGGAGTCAAAGACATTATCTGCTTTAGAATTAAACCATTCAAGAGCATTATCTTCTAATGATAAAACAAACAACTTCATCTTGGCATCTTCATAGTTGTAGGTAGTGGAATGAGAATATCTCTATATGAAGGAGTTGAACTTTTTTATGTGAGCCTCAACGTTGATGGCATTATTTCCTTATAATACCAGAAACTTGCTCATAGTAGATTCATTTGGAAAATCATGAGGATATCCTTGGATGTTGATGAAGTTACAAGGTCTGAAAAAATCACCCGTGATTTCTTGATTTATGGGATTAATAAAGAGAAAATGGAGATCAAGGAGGGATCCTTGTCTGAGAAAATTTAATTGCTCTCTATAAGGTAGTTTTTTTAATTGGAATCTTAGAACCTTTTCAGGATCAGGAGTGGGGTTAACCTAGCTACGATTATTCCTTCTAGAGTAAGATTTTGTGAATGGTTGAATAAGTGGATTCGTTACCCAAATGGGAAACCAACCTAAATGTCTAGGTGCTAAAGGTGGAGGTAACAAGATGAAAGGATTAGCGAAATGAAGGCATATTCCAACTTCACTTTATGATCCATGAATTTCTCTCTAAGAAAAATATATTTAATGGGGATGTCCTTTGTCTTGGAATGCAGTATAGGATTCTTAGATACACTAGTGACACTGGTGTTATCACAAAAGATAGATACAGGTTGAGAGAGTTCTATCTAAATTCCATGCTAATATTGAATCATCTATAAGAATTTTGTACAACATATTGCATATGCAATATATTCTTCTTCTGTAGTAGACAAAGAAATAAAGATTTGTTTCTTGCTAAGCCAAGAAACTAAGCATTTTCCTAGAAAGTACATTGCATTGCTGGTACTTTTCCTATCATCAATGCTCCCAACCCATTCTACATCAGTATATGCTTGAAGAGTCAACTTTGTATTCTTTGGATACCATAGTCCAAGGTCTAAATTCCATTGCATATATTTGAATATTCTCTTGACTACTTCAAGATGTGTTTCCTTAGGATTATCGTGAAAGCATCCTACAATGCCAACAACATGCATAATATTAGGTCATGTTCCTTTGAGATATAGTAAACTCCTACTCATGGATACATATTCATATTGATTTAATGCTAGAGATTCATCATCCTTTCCGAGATTGTAACCTATTACCATGGGTGTACATATAAGTTTACAATCTTCCATCTTGAATTTTCTTAAGATCTCCTTGAGATACTTTGTCTCAACAAGAAAGATATCATCTTGTGGTTGATGTACCTGTAATCCAAAGAATAATGACAATTCACCTGGTAAAGACATTTAAAATTCCTGTTGCATGGCTACTACAAACCCTTGACTCATTAAGTCAACATTTCTACCAAATATGGTATCATCAACATAAACAAATACTACAAATAATTTATCTCCATCTAACTTTATATATAAATCACTATTAGTTGAACCTTTCTTAAAGCCTTGTTGCTACATGTATGTGTCTAATTGATAATACCAAGCCTTGGGAGCTTGCTTTAACCTGTACAAGGCTTTCTTGAGTTTACATACTAGGTATTTTTTGTTTCCCAGTGTGAATCTTTCAATTTTCTCAATGTAAACTTCCTCTTCTAAATCCCCATTCAAGAATGCAGACTTAACATCCATCTGATACGCTTTGAATTTGTGGAATTCGAAAAATGCTACGAACATTCTGATGGGTTCGAGACATGTATTTGGAGAAAACGTTTCTTCAAAATATATACCCTCCTGTTGTGCATAGCCATTATAGATAGGTCTAGCCTTGTTCATGATCACATTTCCATCTTCATTCAACTTTTTCTTAAATATCCATTTGGTCATGGTTACATTTTTATTCCATGTCCTTGGAAAAAGATCCCAAGTATGTTTTTTCTCTATTTGATTAATTTCTTCATGCATAGATTTAATCCAACATTCATCTTGACTATCTTGATGCAAATTTTTATGTTCAACTATAGATAAAAGAATCTAGATTTTCATGACTAGCTAAACCAATAAACTTCCTTCTAATTTGCACACCAACTTATTTATTTCTTAGAATTTAGATTTGAGGAAAATTTTTTTGCACATACTTGGATGGAATATTTTTTGAATCAACATCTTCTTTGTCTTCTTCCTCTGATGCTTTAAGTTCTTCTTCCCCTTAATTCTCTTTGATCTCATTGTCTCGAGATTCATCATTGTTGAATTCATCAAATTGTATTTGTCTTTTGGGACATATGAATCCTTCATCTACTTTTACATCTATACTTTCAATAATTTTATGAAGTATTTTGTTATAACTCTTGTATCCTTTTATTTTGGAAGAGTAATCGAGTAGAATACCTTCATCTTCCGTCGGTTCAAATTTACCAATTTTTCCATCATTTTTCTTGATATAACATTTTCTCCCGAAGATCTTGAAATACTTTATTGAAGAAAATATTCCATACCACAGTTTATAATGTGTTTTTATCATTGTTTACTCTCACATCATATTTTTTTAGGATATTAACATTAGTTTTCACAAGTTCCCTACAAAAGGTGTTAGGTACCCCTGATTAGGCAAGTATTACATGAGCCATTTGTTGAATTGTTCGATTCATTCTTTCAACAACTCCATTTTGCTAAGGACCTTTAACTATTGAAAAATTTCTTTTGATCCCATTATGTTCACATAAATCAAGGAGCTCATCTCATATGTATTCACCTCCTCTATTGACATTAGGCATTTAATTTTTAGACCCATTTGGTTTTCAACTAAAGCCTTGAATATATTGAATTTTTCAAAAGCTTCATCCTTAAATTTCTACAAAATCACCCACCACATTCTTGTATAGTCATCAATTAACAACATAAAATATTTATCACCTCAGGGGAATATTTTCCTCATTGGTCCTTTTGAATAGTATTCTTTAGCATTGAATTGAAACCTTGACTTCTTACCAAATTGACATGATTTTCATACATCATCTTCTGGTGCGATAATATTGGGCATGTCACAAACAACTCCCTTCTTGCTTAGTTTGACTAGTTGATCGAAGCTAAGATGTCCTAGTCTCTTGTTCCATAGCCAACTCTCTTTAATCTTGCCTAAATCAAATTTTTCATTGTGACCTTCTAATACATATACATTATCCAGAGTTTTGGTTTCTTTGATTATGGTTTCCCTTGTGTCTAGTTATTTGACCACACATTCTCGTGACTTGAAGATTACCTCATGTCCTTGATTGCACATATGGATGACACTCAAAATATTATGTTTTAATCCATCTACAAACAATACATTTTGAGCCTTGGTTTTTCCTTTTAAGACAAAAACACCTTTTCCTTTTATACTTGCAAGAGAATTATTACCAAAAGTAACATTTCCTTTATTGACTTCATCAAAGGAAATAAGTTCATAAGTTCATTTTTATCACTTGTCATGTTTTTTCAAGTAGTCATTGTCCACATGCCATTGGTTTTCTTGATTACTGACATATAAGACAAACCCACAACTTTCTGATGTTGAAGTCTTCCTTTCCCATATTTTTGTGGGATCTGACTTCCTTTCATGTTGATGGGAAACTTCCAATATGCTTCTACATTGACTTGCCTCATGATCATAATTGTTGCATATAAAACATTCAATTTCATCCATAAGAGGAGATAATGCATTATTAAAGATCTTCTTAGACTTTTTTAACTTATTCAGGTTAGACTTGGCCCTTACTTCTCTAGTCTTAATAGTTCTATATGCTAAGAAGTGAATAGAATTGTGGCCAAAATTATGGTAGGAAAAACAGATTCCATAGAAAGAATATGTATACCTGGGAATATAGCCTCTCCTTTGAGAGTTTGGCCCTTGACTGGAGAAAGGATGCATTTGTGATATTGGTTTCTTCTTTTCTTGTCTCTAATTTGTGTGACTTGATTCATTCTACTTTTGTTTATTGATGCCTTCGTTTAGCTGCCCACTGCTTCTCGTCAGAGCATTGACATTATTTTTTGGACTTGCATCTATTCAAGTCATAACATATGAGTCTTTTCAATTTTATTTATGTGCTACATTGTATCCTAAAACTGACTTAATTGATGGGGACCTTTAATTATTAGTACTTTTCTCCAGTGTTTCAAACCACTTTACAAACTTGAGATTCAGATTTAACTTTGACTTAGTTTTCTCAAGATCTTTCCTCAGGGTTACAATCGCTGACTCCAATTTATCACAATGCTTCTCTTTCTCTTGAAGCTACTTTATCAGCACCTCCTCCACTCTTTTAGCTTCATCCAAGTGAGATTTTAAAATTTTCGTTTCTTCATAAGAAATATTCTCTTTCTCCTTGTATACTTGACTCTGATCTCTATGTTTTTATTAATATTCTTGTGTCTATCTATTTATTTTGATGCATTCAATAATTCATCTTTCTCATCAAAAACCGTCTCACTACTATCTATACTAGCCAATTAAAATTCAAGAGCCATGATAATCTTGTTATCAAGATTAAAGTAAAAATGATAGTCCATTTCATTATATGATGAACAATCACTATCTTGATGAGAGTACAAACGTTTCTTCTTAGATAAACTCTTCTTGACACCTTTCTTACAAAAATTCTCTCTGTTCTCTTCCTTGTCAATACTATCTTTGTATGGACATTTAGCAGTAAAGTGTGTTATTCCTCCACAATTAAAACACTTAAATGACAATTTACCTTTGTATTTTTTTGGTCCCCTTTTGAAGTTTTCTGAAAAAACTTTCCTCCTCATTATCTGACATGTGGCTAGAGATATCTTTTTCTTGCTTTTGCTTGCCTTTTCCAGTAGCCTTGAAAGCATCCTCTCTAATTTTATATTGGTGTAATTCCGTAAACTATTAGAATACAATGGAATATTTCCATGGATAACTAATTCAAATCATGCATTTATTTAATTGCATAAACTTTAGTCTTAAACTTGGGAGAAAATTATCACCAAGACCTTTCATAGTATTTACTACTTCATCTACTATAAGAAAAAATTTAGCAACACTTTCATCCTCATGCATCTTTAGATTTTCATATTGAATATGATATTTTGTAGTTTTTCATTCTTTACCTTTGTGTTGCCTTCATATCTATTAAACAGTTTGTCCCACATCTCCTTAGTGGTTTCATACCGCATTACCTTCACAAATTGAGAGCCAGCAAATCCTCCCAGGGTAGCATTGACAACCTTAAAATTATTGTCATACTTCTTCTTGCTTGACTCATCTGTTGAAGTGGTTCATGTAAGTTGAGACCCATTCTCTATTGCTTCCTAAAATTCTGCTCCAAGAGATCTCAAATATGGTTTCATTCTAACTTTCCAGAATGTGAAATTTGTTCCATTGAGCAAAAATGGTTTGGTTGAAAAGCCTTTTTCCTGACTGCCCATTTTGTAGGAAATTCGTTTGAGAAATTAATCTTAGTTTGGTAGGAACCTACTTTGATACTAATTCTAGAAATACTAAGAGGGGGAGTGAACTAATATTTTGTTACTTTCCAAATTTTTAATCAATACTTAACAAATCAACATTACAATTATGCATGAGAATGATAACACAAGAATCATAAGAAGATTGGAAACATAGGACACACAAAATTTTTAAGGAAGAAACCCATGAAGGGATAAAACCACCATTCTTCTTCTTCTCTTCTTAATTTCTTCTTTACAATAATTTGTTGGAACCCACCAATTGGAAGCAACCACTACCTTCTCTATTTCATTGATGCCCACAAGAAGGAAACACCTATTCCCTTATCTATTTCGCTAGCACTCACTAGATGGAGGCATTGGCCCCCTTTAATCAACATGGACCACCCTTTCATCCATTTTCAAGTTGGATCCACTCCTTTTTCAATCACTTCAAAAATCATATAAGTTTCTTCAACTCTGCAACATAATCACTGCAACAATAATATCAAGCAACATACACCAATAATCAACAACTAATCTAATATAAATCCTCTGCTTTGGAAACAACCATCAATAGGCTCTTACTCTGTTAATGCCAATGAAATCAAGAATACATAGTAAATTTTAGTGATTAACAACAAGTTTGAGCAATGAAATGATTAGAAATAGATCAAATTTCTCTTGGTAGACAAAATCACTTATGACATAAATCGCTCAACAACATAATCAAATAAACATTTAGATATCTGGCCCTTATCTTCAACAAAAACCGAACTATATATCACTCAAAAATACATATAATTTTCAACTAAGCCTTCACAAATACCTAACCTAACAATATAAGAATCAACAATGTTCAACCTTATAGCACCAACATATATACGGCTCGTACTGTCATACATTCACACTCAAAAAATTCTATGTAGCAAATGTAAACCAAGAAAAACTAGTTTTAGGCCACAACAATATCAATGGAGTCCATAATTTTATTCATCACAATTTATTGTACCCAAGTTTTCTAGACCGGTCACTAGACTAGGTCGACTCATATGCACACATGCTCATCCATACACCAGATTGAAAGTAATAGCAATCACATTGTCATGGAGAAATTAACCACTGTGAAGTTGTTTAGAATAGAGAAAGCGTGTCCATTACATAGTTTCAAGGTTGATTCACACTTAATTATGATACAATTGGTCTCTTCACCAAACCAAGTGCTCAAAGACAACAATCATTATCTTAATTAGAAAAGTGTCTTTCTAGGACAGAGAAGAAAATAAACTTCTTAACATACACCATCACATTTGTGTGCATTAAATGATGAGAAAACACACAAGTGCACTATCCAAGATGATATTCACAAAGCATTGTTCCAAAACCAAAACTTTTGTGCCAATATAGACCAAACAGAACATTACCTTTATACACCAACAATGAATATTATCTTATGTGTACCCAAGATTTTTTCATAGACAGACCAATTACGGGTGCTACTCATTTTCAAAAAATTGATCACACTAAAATTATCGAGCCACAACTTATATTTTGTTTCATATCAACAATACACTAGGCCTCATGCATTCAGATTGTTAGAATAGATACATATACCAGAGTAAGGAAGACCATCCACATACTTGACATACTCATCCACTGAATTTGATTTGAGATCTATTTGTGTGTTCATACAATTGACATCATAGAAATTTACTTTGCAAACTTGTGCATAGGGTCATTAAAAAGGGGTGCACAAAAACTAAGATCATGTCTTCACAACTGAAACTAGGGTCTATACTGATCTCTCTAGATCATAGATATGAAAACAAAATCATCATATCCATAAAATTGGACTCTATAACATATTTCAAAGACATGACATGATTAAGATCAAGTGATCCCTTCAGGACAAATGCAATTACCTCAGTGACATGTCAGGATCAAGATAAGCTCCTCACACAATACTCAGAAAGTTGAAAGTTGGCATGATGAAATCATCTTTGCATAATTATTCCTTAAAAAAAAGATTATTTTAATAGATAAACAAGGATAAATTGACTACCCAATCATTATGTCAAAGAGGACCTAGAATGTTAAAAGTATTTCCCATTAACCAAGGAGAAAAATTTTGGAAAGGTCTACAAGTCTTAAATCAAAAGTGTGAAAATGAGTTAATAACAATAGTTGTGACTGAGATAACAACAACTGTGACTTAGGTTACATCTGTAGAAATTCTGCTCTCTACAGATCTAGCTCTAAGACCATGTAGAGAATCTGTTGCAGGTTAACCCGATAATGCAATATACCAAAGCAAAATACTATAACCTACTTCTACTATCAACTTTGCGGACGCTTAAAATATTTGAGCAAGATCAAGTTGAACACATATAACTAGAAGAAGAATGAAATGATGCTCAATACACGTGAGAACACATGAAAATACTTAAGGGAAAGCCTCAGCTAAAAAACCCCACTATCTGTATTATTAGACAAGGTGGAAATACATCAGAATTACATAAATCCTTAGCTCTCACAGCTAACCAACTCTCAGTACAATCCTCCTGGATGCTCATAGGCAATCTAGGCTTCTCACAAGCCTTCTCCTCTGTGGTCCAAGCCTCTTATTTCCTTGCACAGTTTCTCTGGGTGATCCTACTGTTACCAAGAGTAACACTGATCACTCACATTGATCTCACACCCTGCTCTAACACACTGTCATAACTATGCAATCCTCAAGGAACCTATACAATCCTCAAGGAACCTATGCCCTAATTGCATGCTTGTGTTTCGTTTATAGGAAAACACATGCAACTGATAGTAAACTATCCCTGCCTTTAATTCAACTCGGTCTTTCTCAGAATAGACATGCATGAGTTTCTAATGAGTGAATCTTCAGTTAACTGGAATACACTGGTTGCATGCATGCATGCATCAACTGATTGTAAACTCACTATTAATTCCTCAAACAGTTTGGAACTAATTTAACTGGACTTAACTCAATAAACTGAGTTAACTAATTACAACTCAAATACAACTCAATCTTATCTCCTTAATTAAGGGATAATCTCCTTAATTTAAGGGATAACTATTGCATGACTTCAGAAAGACTTCTAACTTGAATTTCTCCAACTAATTAATCCATGATGAATTAATTAATTATTTTCAAGCCACTAGTGAGACTAAATTCGAATTTTAATTCAAGGACAAATTAAAATTGGAATATTCTGGATTCTATTTTTAGCATTTCTTGTTGCTATTTTCAACACTCCCTCTCAACAAGAAAGGAATTCAACTTGATCTCGATCATGTACCTTTGGAATGTTATGCATGCAACACTTCTCTCTAGTGGTGTTGCACCAAAAACTCAAGAAACGAAAAAATATCCAACCTAAATCAATATGATGCATTTGTCATCAAATACTCTAACTGTTATTGCCTCTGTCAACTGAAAACTTTGTGCTTCTACTAACTCTGCCTTTCTGCATTGTTGTCAGTCCTTCGCTGTGCTCTTCAGTATCTGACTGCTCTAGCCTCTGTCACTTTGATCTCTGACGACATCAATCCCACTGATTCCTCCCGCTAGTATGTACTTTGGGCTCTCATAGCAAGGTACGATCCATGAGATAAAACCTCTCAATGGACCCTGCCCAATTTTAGCCTTCTTGGGACTATCACTTCACATTGCCCCATCTCACACCTAGAGGTATGGCTGCATGTGATACCTCTTCCCTCTTGGCTCGAAATTTCCCCCTATTGGAGGTGTTTGAATGAGTGCATCCCTCCACTCGATCTCCTCTCAGCTTCTCTAATTGTGGCTTCTCCACAATTTCCTGAAGCTGCTTCTAAGACTTCTTCTAGGGCTACATGTTGAGAGGTAATTTACTCTCCCTCTCAACCACCAAGTCTCTAACCTTTGCCTTTCTCCTCAAGGCTTTTCATGCATCTTGAACCTCAAGAGAATACAGGTTAACAACCCATGAACTGATTTGTTTCACCTGTCTCGCAGTGATGTGTCTAAAGAAAACCTTTCCCTTACTAAAAAAAAGATCATAGCCTTTGTCCTCCAACATCACGACCAATACCAAGTTCTTCTTCATTCTTGGCACATACTTCACATTAGTCAAGGTGATGGGAGGACCATGCTCCCTCTGAAAAGCAACTGTGCCCACTCCTGAAACACTATACCTTCCGTCGTCACCCATCTCTATGCACATCTTGAGGTATTTCTCCTCCAAGGTACTGAATAGACTTTTATCGCCAGTCATGTGGAATGAGGCTCCCCTGTAAAGATACCAAACACAACCCATCATCAATGAACCATGCATGCGATGAGGGTAAATTCCATTTAAAACTGAGATGTTAATGCCTCACCTTCCAATCCTTCCAAGGATCCCTTCTTGGACTTCTTCTATGGGAAATTAGATGCGTAATGTCCCATCTTGTGAATTTGGTTTGAACCTGCAACCCCAAACTTAAAACTTCGAATTATTCTCAGTAAACTATTCACAGCTCTGATAACCTTTGCTCCAATACCATGTAGAACTTTTTCTACAAAACCTCGCTCTGATACCATGTAGAAATTATTCTCTCTACAGATATAGCTCTAAGACCATGTAGAGAATCTGCTGCAGGTTAACCCGATAATGCAATATACCAAAGCAAAATACTATAACCTACTTCTACTATAAACTTTGCGGAAGCTTAAAATATTTGAGCAAGATCAAGCTAAACACATATAAACAGAAGAAGAATTAATTGATGCACAATACACGTGAGAACACATGAAAATACTCAGGGGGAAGCCTCAGCTAAAAAACCCCACTATCTGTATTATCATACAAGGTGGAAATACATTAGAATTACACAAAGCCTTAGCTCTCACAGCTAGCCAACTCTCAGTACAATCCTCCTAGATGCTCACAAGAAATCTAGGCTTCTCACAATCCTTCTCCTCTACCCTCCAAGCCCCCTATTTCCTTGCACAGTTTCTCTGGGTGATCCTACTGTTACCAAGTGTAACACTGGTCACTCACACTGATCTCACACCTTTCTCTAACACACTGTCAGAACTACGCAATCCTCATGGAACCTATGCCTTGACTGCATGCTTGTGTTTCCTTTATAGGAAAACACATGCAATTGATAATAAACTATCCCTGCCTTTAATCTCAACTGGGTCTTTCTCAAAATGGACATGCCTGAGTTTCTGATGACTGAATCTTCAGTTAACTGGAATACACTGGTTGCATGCATGCATGCATCAACTGACTGTAAAATCACTATTAATTCCTCAAACAGTTTGGAACTAATTAACTGGACTTAACTCAATAAACTAAGTTAACTAATTACAACTCAAATACAACTCAATCTTATCTCCTAAATAAATGGATAATCTCCTTAATTTAGGGGATAACTATTGCATGACTTTAGAAAGACTTCTAAATTGAATTTCTCCAACTAATTAATCCATGATGAATTAATAATTATTTTTCAAGCAGCTGGTGAGACTAAATTCAAATTTTAATTCTCAATTTCAATTCAAGGACAAATTAAAATTGGAATATTCTAGATTCTATTTTTAGCATTTCTTGTTGCTATTTTCAACAACATCAGCCATGACTTAGGTAATAACAGTTGAAATAGAGAGAACAATAGTTGTGACCAAGGAAACAATATTTGTAACTGAGGGAACAATAGTTGTGACTTAGGAAACATCAGTTGTGTTGATGGAACAACAATTGTGAGTAAGGAAACAACAATTGTGAGTTAAGAAACAACAATTGTGACTAAGGGAACAAAAATTGTGAGTTATGAAACAACAACTGTGACTAAGGGAACAACAACTGTGAGTTAGGAAACAATAGTTTTTACTAAGGAAACAACAATTGTGAGTCAAGAAACAGTAGTTGTGACTAAGGGAATAACAATTGTGAGTCAGGAAAGAACAGTTGTGACTGAAGGAACAATAATTGTGAGTCACGAAACAAAATTTGTGGCTAAGGGTACAACAACTGTAGCTAAGGTAGCAACCATTATGATTTGAGATTTATTATCAATCAGTACTATTGTTGCATTGATCCAGCTAGATCTATAGACACGAGGGGCATGAAAAAGGCTCAAAATTCAAAGTGGCATAAATATGATTAACTTGACATCAGATCGAAGTGCTCGTCTCCCTGGTTCCAATGGTGTGAATGACACTCCAATACGAGTCCGTATGAAGAAGATAGAAGCAGTCAAATTTGTGGGTTGACTTACCCAAGTGGTAGGCTTAAGGAGAGTGCAGTTTGGCAAGAATTCGGCACCAAAATTTGACCAGATTGTGAGTCCATTAAGTTGTCTTCTATCGCCTAAGGTTCTGGAAAATTTTTAATAGGCAGTGGATTATTTTTTTTTTTAAGATATATAAATAAAAATGGTGTAGGCAACCATGACTGTGCCGCCCCCGGAACCACCATAACTAAAAAAAAATTAAGTTGGGGTGGGCGGCCATGACCCCGCCACCCCCAGAGTCCACAACAGCTATGTTAATTATATGGTGGGGGGCACAGGTTGTCAACCCCATTGCCCCTCCACCTCACCATTAATACAAAAGGACCTGCGGAAATGGGTTGCGGGCCACCCAAAAACAACAAACTCACCGCCGATATTAAACCATAAAAAAATATACACAGGTTCATTCGGGAGGGGTGGGATTTGATCCCCCGACCCTTCCTCAACGAATTTTTTATTTTAACCAATGCGCCCAACAACCTCAGTGGGTAACCTGTCCACCAAAAAGTATTTCGACCTTTTTTCACAATGCGCCGGGGAGGAGAGAGTGCGCATGCATTTCAAGGCAGACGAATTGCAGCTGGTGGAACCGTGAGCAGGCTTGTGACAAGGGGTGGAACCTTGTGTGAGCACATTTTCTAGGGGGTCAGTTTTGGTCTAATGCCAGAATTAGGCAAGTTTTATATTGATTTTGCACCTCTTGGTGATAGGAAATCAATGGTGATGCTAGTTTCTGCAACAAATCTCTCCATTTTTAGCCATTTTCTAGATTGGAGGTATAAGACTCCTTTTTGTAAATGTTGATTGTACTTCGTCTTTCTCATGCCACTTAATGAATGAAGGCCTCCCCATTGATTGAGCAAGGCCCAAAGATGTAGTCCAAATTGGATGAACTCTGTTATCAAGTCTCTTGTCTTCTTTCATGCTTTTATGTGTTTCTCCTCTTCTCTCATGTGCACATCAACTTTCTATGGTTAAGTTGCAATTTATCCATGTAATTGTTTAATACATCTATAAGAAAAAGATCTTGATCAAGTGGTATCAGTGTAGGTATTTGTAGATGTGAATTGCATTTTTGTATGCTAACAAGAAACAGGCTTTGAAGAGGTGAAGGGAAACTAAAGTCTTTCGATCCCGAAGCGGGGCGTGCACAGCGAAGGAGAAACATGGCAGATGAAGAAGCTCGTCATGAAGAGGAGCGCAATTTCCACAAAACCTTGTATACAATGGCATAAAATGTTGGTTAGTTGCTTTCAAGGCTGGAGAAAGTAGAAGAGAGAAATGTAGAAGAACAAGGTCCAGTGCATGAAAATGGTGGAGAAGAAGCCCCTCCTTCTCCTCCCATGAGTGAAATTTCTTCTTCCTCTCATCACCATCATCATAGAAATTCAATGGATGCGTCTAAGAAACCTTTCTTTAAATTAGATGTCAAATTTCATTTTCCCATGTATAACGGTGAAAGTAATGCAAAAAAGCTTGATTACTGGATTAAGCAGATTGAAATCTACTGTAGGATTCAACAGATTGAAGAGGAAAAGGCAAAGATTCAGTTGGCCTCTCTTTGGCTGAGTGGCACCACTCTTTATTGGTGGGAGAGAAAATTGCGAAGCAGTAAGAGTGTGGGTAATCTTCTTTCCTCATGGCCTAGTTTCATTTCTGCATTAAAGGAACAATTTTATCCCTTGGGTTATGTTAGGTTCCTATAATAATAGGCTTCATAATTTTGACTTGAATATGTAAGCTTTGTAATATTGTAAATACTTTTTCTTTTTGCAAAAGGTTTTTCCATATTAAAAAATGTAAAGAGGGTAAGTCCTAAAAGAAAAATCAAAGGACTAAAAGAAAAGGATCAAAAAAGAAGATAAAATATGAACTCCACCAAAAAGAGATAAAAATAGATCATGAAGGTGTGCCCATTCAAATTCCACTACTCTTAGTTTAATTTTTGCAAATAATATTGTGTGCAACTTGTCAAAATGCCACAATCCATGATGATCAAATAGTTTAATCTTGATTTATTCATGCTTTAAATTTCATGTTGATAGATAGAGAATAAAGATCTAGCCAAATTGTTTAATCTTGGAAGATCTGTAGTTAGGTAGAGAATAATAATGAGATCATCAGTTTAATTTTATCAATCAGAAGTTAAAACATTAGAACTATATATTTTGCTTATCAAAGAAAAATAAAGGGTCAGCAAGCTCAAATGCACCCAGTAAACGAAGAAAAAATGTTAGGGTAAATGATGGGTAGGCAGAAGTAGTTTTCACGAGGCATGGAGAGCATCAATTGGCTGATTTCATATTGGTAACTTCCTTCCAAAATCATTTTCCCTTGTAAAAATATCCCTTCCCTTCATTTTAACCTTTTCCCCTTACTTCACTTATTTTCCCTTACTAAAACCATTTTCCCTAGTTAAAAAAAAACATATTTTCATTAGAGAAGTAAATTCCTCTTTAATAATTCCCTTTTAAATTAAACATGCAAAAACCCACTTAACCTAAGTTTGAAATGTTTTAAAATGTATCGGGCCCCATTGAAAAACTTTACCCAATATCCCTTTCTAACTCATGTTCTTATTGTATTATTAAATCCCGCATATATATATTTCACAACCCCATTTTATTTCATAAATTATTGTTTATTTCATTAATTCCCCCACTAATGATCATGAGTCCCCACTTATATTTTAATACCCATCGCATTACTTATCCCTGTGCCCCACCTATCAAATCCCTGACTCACCTCTCCTATTCGTCCATCCGTCGGTTCTTCATTCCTCAAATCCAATGGCCAATAGAACCTATCGCACCACCAATTGCCCAACCTTTAACACCATTGATGGGTTGTGGAATGAGTAGTTTCGCAACCCTGCTCCCTTGCTACATGGTAGCTCCAGATTGTATTGCATCCTCCAATCCAAAACTGCTAACCGCCTTTTCATAATGCGATAACCACCAGTCCATCATCCGAACTGTATGATGAAACCACCCTACCATTTGAATTTAACCCCGCACCCATATGTTTGGTTAAAAGCAATAAACCTACCCTTTATAGTCTTTTCACCATTATTCTATTGAAATTTATGAAAAAGAGCCTCTACTGACCTATTCTTAAGCCAAAAAAGCTCTGTTGACTTGTTTTCAAGAGATTTCACACCAGAATTCAAGCCTGTCACCCCAGGAGACAACTTCGACTCAGCCTAAAGATTTATAAATACCATTGAAGCCTATTGCACTGCCAGAAAGCCTTAGTGGCTTCCAAAACCCCTTCTACATACTAAAAGCTTCAGTTTCCAGGTATTCCTAAGTGTCGAGACTTTCACTTAGACAAGAAAGTAATAACTGCTAATTGAACAAATTAAATGGCCTCCAAGAGTACTATAAATGTCAATGCCTTGCAACCACCTATAATCGATGTTGAACATAACCCCCTTGCTAACAAGGACTTCAAAATCAATGATATAGTCACTTATTTCAACCTCCTTGAGCTCCACTGCTGGAGCCATGATAAATTCATAGACCAGGCTGATGATATCCTCCTCCAGGATTCAAACCTACCCAAGTATATCTTCCCACAAACCTTCCAATTTCTAGAAATCATCAGGCTTTGTCAAGTCAATTCTCTGACCAATGAAAGAGCCCTAGTAACCCCTATCAAAGAGATTTTGTTCACAATTATAACAGAATCAATAAACCAGATGTTGCAAATTCAACCTAAGCCTCATGAAGCCCCTTTATCAATTGAAATCCTCATTGAGTTATATCTAAAGCTTGAATTTCCCAAGAGATTTCAAATCTTCCACAGCTTTCTTCCTTCATCTATTGAAACCCCAAAGAGTAACCCTCCTTATTTAGCCTCATTTTTTTCAAAAACAGAAAGACAGATTGTTTCAATGTTGTCTTGTATTCTAGGATATTTTACAGATGAGTATGTTGATGCTTCAATCCTAGGTTTTCTGTCCATTTTCTACCCAGGATAGCCTCCTGCTTTCACATTTATCTTTGCTCAATACCTATCAAATTTTATCCATGATCAGTTAGTTAAATTACCTGAAGAAGGTGTGTTCAAGTATTCATTTGTTTTGTTTCATATGTTCTTATACTTCTAATTTGAAAGGTTTGTAGTAAGCCTCCAAAAACTGGACACTGAGGCTAACCACAATTAGTTGTCTTCTAGACTTCCCTAATTAGAAAATATTCCAAAGAGTTCACCTACAAGGACTTCATTGACTTCTTAATTCATCCAGTTGCCAACATGCTAAGAAGTAGCAGTCAACCTAGGATCAATGAAGAAATGAAGAGAGTATTACAGTTGTCAGAGCACAGTAGAACAAGAGACTGGTATTTGTACCAGAACCACACTGAAATTAGGGTGTATGGATGTCAGCTTGCTCCTTACAAGCTTCCCAAATACCTTCCCATGAGGATATTCGCACTAGAATATATCATGCAGATCCTAAATTCAGATGAGCTTAATTTTCTATCAGCCAAGAAGAAAACACAGTTTAAAATCAAGATCCAGATTGGTCCTTTCATTATCAACAATAGAAATGTTGGTCAATAAGTAGATAAGTGTTTACAGGAATTCAAGTTCAATTATAGTTTCAAATGGTAGTACGATCCTTTAGGAGTTATCAACAAGTTAAGAATCAAGTTTAAATTAACACCTTTTGTCCATGATTCCAAACCAAATATTGAGAAGTACTCCAACCAGTCAGAGTGGTTGGAGAGTACATTGAAAGAGGTGAAGAAATCAATTGAGACAAGTTTTTTCCTACAGACTCCAGCCCTACAAGATAGGAATTCCAAGAGACCAAGAGAAGAAGGTTCATATTCAGCTCAAACCACTATTGAAACTAAATTCAAACTAATGTACAGGAAGAAGCCCAAGCTAAATATTGTAAATGAGCAAAAAGAGATAGTTGAGTTAATTGAAATTGTTAATACAGACACAGTGGTTAAAGAAAATGCACCTCTAGCAGTTTTAGATGAAACTCATCAGCCTTCAACCTCTAATACTCAGATTATTCAGAAGCAACATAGTGTTGAAGTATCTTCATCAAGCAAACCAGTGGATAAAGAAAAAGACATAAGGGAGAAATATGATAAATCAAATTGAGAAATGAAGCATTGAAAGTTGAAACCTATGCCCAATATTTGAAACAGACTCTTAGTGATCAGAATAGGTTACTTTTAGTTTTCAACAACAAAACTAGAAAGATGCAGATGGCCTTTCTACAGCCATTGATACAAGGCCCAAAAATAACAACAGATTACAAAAAGATAGAATTTGAAGTTTTTGCCAAGAATGTTCATCTTATAGATCAAATTGAGTTTCATAAGAAAGAAGCAGAAATATTATACTCAACTATGAACAACAAAGCTAAGAGTGTACAAAAGCTACAAAATTCTCTAGAGAATAGAAAAGCACAATTAAAAGTAGAGAAGGCATCCTCACAAGAAAAGGATGAAAAAATCAAAACACTTGAAGAATTGGTCATGAAGGTTGTGTATGATCCTAAGAACATCAAAGGAGTTGAAGATCTTATCAAAAAGAAGAATGAAGACATTGTTGCATTGAATAAGTAGTTGAAATTACCTCCTACTGAGCATCCACAAGTAAAAGAAGTTTTGGAGAATGAAGGCCAAAAAGATGAAATGATGAATCTCATCATTCAGTTGACATATCAACTGAAAGAAATGGAGAATGAGATGGACAAATTGGTGTAGGAAAAGAAGGTTAGCATGGAAGTAGTTACTGTCACTGCCATTCCTACAGTTACTACAATAGTTCCATCTACTTCATTAGCTCCATTACCAACAACACTTACAGTTACTACAACATTTCCATCTACATTAGCCACTACATCAGCAACATATTCAACAACAACAACAACTCATCCCAGTGATGAAGCAGGTAAATTGATCAAAGCCATGCAAAATATGTCCATCCAAACAAATGAAATAAATAAACTTAAAGAAAAAATAAAAATTCTAGAGGATGAAAAGAAGCTAGTTCAAATCATGCATAAGAATGAAACACAAAAGTCAAATAGATTGAATGAAAGGTTATAGAAGTTAGAGAAAGAATTGACACTGAAAGAGCCACTAGCCCAAGAAAAGTAACAATTATGGGCCAATATCATTCTCTGTTAATGATATTTGGCCATCCATCCAAGTTATCTTTAAGAAGAAATATTTGATCAAGGAAGCAAGTGAAACCATTCAAAAAGTCAAAGAAGAATTAGGAAAGAAGCTAGAGAATTCGACAGAGATAATCAAGTTTCTTAATTCTAAGAACAAGAAAGAATTAGAAGAAATTGGAATCAGTGACAGAACTAAAACAATCTTAGAAGTTAAAAAGGTAATTTCCAAAAGAAACTTGATGGTCCAGCTTGAAGATAGATGCCAAACAATGGAGCTAGAAATAGACAGGTTCATGGTCAAATTTGATGTTTTGAGGCAGAAAGGTCTGCCTAATCCTTTGGTGATTAATGAAAATTTGAAGAAACATGTATATTATGACAAGAAAATCAGAGAAGTGGCCAAAGAACAATCCAACAATTCCTCCATGAAAGGAATTCCTATAGGAAAAGTGCTTTATCAGACTTTTGAGAATCTCTTTTACCTCCAGCATGAGGTAAAACATCTCTTTATAAACAAGCCTATTTTTGCAAAGTACATAGAAGATTATGAAATCTATAGAAGAATGGTAAAAATCAAATTACCAGATGAAGAGGCTTGGGAGAAACTGAATGATTTATTTTGAAAGGTAAAAGTAAAATAGGTAAAAGAGTAGTCAAGGTTAAAACAGAGCATGTAGGTTAAAATAGAAATAGAGCAGTCAAAGATTAAAGGTAAATCAGTAACAGAGTTTAAAGAGTATCAGATGACAAGGTAGAGTAAAGATGTAGCCTACTTGAAAGACACTAAACAGAAAAAGAGATAGCCAGTGTAAAGCAAACAACAAAAGAGATAAAGCAACAAAATATCAATGAAAGAAAACAACAAAGCCAAATAAGCAAGGACAGCTTGCATTAGTTAGATAGTTGTCTCTATCCTCTTGCATGAAGATATTTCATTTTCCTTGAATAATTCCTAAATCAATTTTAGAATATTTTGTAGTATTTTTTGTATAGATACTTCATAATTCGAAGTATTGAGGGTGGATATCTGAATATTTCTATAGTTTAACTCATCTACAACCTGAGGGTTTACTGTGCTTTTTTAGTTGACAGACAAGACAAATAATAGAAGCATTTCTTTACAGGATTCATGTGTTGAGCCACTTTAGTGAACTATATTTCAATTGTTCATGTTCTTTTCTGAAGTATTCCATAAACTTGAATGTTTTTCTTCTAAATTTGAATGGTATAACAGGAATTTTAATGTAGAATCTGTTTAAGTACACTCTGTTTTGAACTGTTATTCATGTCTATGTTTTCTTCTGATATCTGGTTTAAAGGATCCTTAATGTCCCTCTAATCTCAATTGACCTCATTCATCTTCCTTCATTATCCAGTTTAAAGAATCCTTAACTTCTCCTTCATCCCGATTGAAAATCATTTCACCATTTCAGCGCTAAAGATCTAATTTTGCTCAGTTACCTTGCCCTATAACACTGATTCTATAATTAGTTTTTGTTATGTTTTCCTTATATATTGACTCCATAGCCCAATGGAAAATAGACAGGCACTTATCCATCTAAATCAGTAATTCCACCAACAAATCAACATCAAATCAAATCAAATCAAGCAAACATAACTAGCCTAAAATCCATTAAAATAAACAAAATTAAATCATATAGAGAGAGCTCTCTCTAAGTTTAGGAAGGCTAGATCCTAAGCCCCAAAGTAGGTTTGTAGTTAAATCTGATATTTATTTTGAACACATCGAACAACCCTTGGAAATTTTGGAGTGATAACAGGTTATAAGAAAAAAGCCTTAATGGATTGGCAATACTTAAGGCAAGGCAGAGGTCAGGATGTTCAAAGCTTTATCAAGGAGTTTAGAAAACAAGCACTTAATTTGGGCATTGCACTTGACTCACCTGAAGTAGTAACTAAGTATATTGGATCATTACATAGTTACATTAGACATTCATTATTATTGTTTGAACCAACTACTATTGACTCAGCCAGTGTAAAGGCCATTCATCTTGAGAATAGGGGAAAAAATGAAAGAGATGATCATTTAAAAAAACCACCTTTCAAACCTCCAAATGGAAAACCCAAAGTGAAAGGAAAGGGAAAGGAGAAGAGGACGACATCAACCAAGAAAGATGAAGGATAAAGGCCTTATTGCACTCACTGCAAAAAGGAAGGTCATGATTGTGATCATTGTTGGAAACTATACCCGGAAAAGAGACCAAAGAATTATGGAGGAAAAGGCAAACAAAAGATAGTGGAAACTGTGCAACAAGACCTTGGATCTGATTCTGAAGATGAATCATCAATCACGACATCTGGCACAAAAGGTACTCTTACACCTCATGTTAATTCTGAATCACATGAAGGCACTATTTCAATAAATGAGTCTCTTCCTAATGAACGAAAGAGAATTGAGTTATTTCATATTAGAGTTTTCATAAATAATACAAAAGTGGAAACTCTATTTGATATCGGATCCCAAAAAAAATTAATTTTAGAGTCCTTGGTAAATAAGCTAGGCTTAGAAACCAAACCACATCCAAAACCTTACCCGCTTGGATGGATACATGATAAAGAAAAATTGAATGTAACTAAGCAGTGCAAGGTTAAATTTGTGATCACTTCTAAGTTAGTGGATGAGGTAGAACTTGATGTTATACCATTGGATATATGTGGCATGGTGTTAGGGATTCCATATCTATATGATAGAAAAGCAATCTTCTTTCGTCATGAAAACAAATACCAAATCACAAAATATGGGGTATAATATATTTTAAGGGATCATCAAACTAAAATCAACACTAGCCTTGTAAGTGTAGGACAAATGAAGAGGTTGGTGAATTCTAGTAAGGGTTGCATGCTTATGGTTGTAAGGGGGAAAGATGCAGAATTATCCGCTGATTTCCAAGGTTGTGATCATGTGCATAAAAAGGAATAATGTGAATTAATTTCTAACTATGATGAGATGTTTCAGGAACCAAGGGGATTACCTCCAAAGATGGAAATCCAACATGAGATCCATTTGCAGCATGACAGTCCTTTACCAAATATTGGCATGTAAGGATGTCGACTATTGAGATGGAGGAGATCAAAAAGCAGGTGAAGGAACTATTTAACCAAGGGGTCATCAGACTGATCACTTCTCCATGCAGCTCACCGATTATCTTAGTGTCGAAGAAAGGTGGCACATGGAGGATTTGCATGGATTACCGAGCACTAAACAAAATCAAGGTGAAAAATCGTTACCCTCTCCCGCACATTGATGATTTACTAGATTAGTTAAAGAATGCTATCTATTTCACCAAATTGGATTTTCATAGTGGTTATCACCAGGTCCGAATTGCAGAGCAGGATGTGTGGAAAACCGCCTTCAAGACTAAACAGTGTTTGTTTGAATGGATGGTGATGCCATTCAGACTTTGCAACGCTCCAGCCACTTTCATGAGAGTCATGAATGATATCTTTATGCCTTTCATTGATGAATTTGTTTTGGTATATCTAGATGATATTCTTGTCTTTAGTAAAAGTAGGAATGGACATGTATGCCTTGTGAAGAAAGTGCTTGATGTATTGAAAAAAGAAAAACTCTATGTAAAATTGTCAAAGTGTGAGTTTGGGAAAACCTCTTTGGTTTACCTAGGTCATATTGTTGGTCATGGAAAGTTAAAAATTGATCCTTCTAAATTTGAATAAATTGTAAATTGGCCTAAGCCTACTAGTGTAACTGAGGTTCGCAGCTTTTTGGGTGTAGTACAGTATTGGAGAAGATTTATTGCCAATTTCTCCATTATTGCAGCACCTCTATACACATTGAAAAGTGTAAAGCAAGTCTATCAATGGGGAGGAAAGCAACAGAAGTCCTTTGAAGCATTGAAAGAAAAGATCAGCACCGCACCAGTATTGGCCTTACCAGATCTCCAACAACCATTTGAGATCGAGACAGACGCTAGTGGATATGCCATGCGAGCTGCATTGATGTAGCAAAAGAAGTCGATATGTTACCATTCAGAGAAATTCTCTCAGGCTGTGATAAATTATCCCACTTATGAAAAGGATTTATATGCCTTGGTCCAGAGTGTCATCAAGGAGACCATCATCCATACAGATCATCAGTCCTTGCAATATCTTCAGTCACAAACCAAGTTGCAGCAAGCTCGTCATTTCAGGTGGATGGGTTTTCTTCAGTAGTTTCATCTGGTAAGAAAGTATAAGAAGGGAACTAGCAACAAAGTGGCCAATATGCTATCTCACCCTCCTATTTCTGCTTCCATTATTTTGCATAATGCTTCATTATATTTTAAAAGTTATGCTGAACAATATGATAATGATGATGACTTTAGGGAGATTTATGCAAAACTAACCCATGGTTCTCAGGTGGAAAATTATCACTTGCAGGGGAAACTGCTATATCACCTTGGAAAATTATGCATACCCATAGGGGAAAGGGTACATGTAATCAGGGAGGCCCACACCTCCCTTATGTCTCGTCATTTTGGTGTTGAAAAAACTTTGTGTCATGTACAAAGATTTTGTTTTTGGCCTCATATGAAGAACATTATGACTCGCTATGTAAAGGGATGCTTGATATGTTCTGTTTCAAAACCCTCTAATAGAAAACTCGGGCTCTACACACCACTCCCTATTTCGAGTCGTCCATCGGAAAGTGTGTCAATGGATTTTGTAGGAGGCTTACCTTTGTCTAGAAAAGGTCATAACTATTTGTGTGTCGTCGTTGACCATTTTAGTAAGATGTGTATTTTAATGCCTTGTAAAAAGAAGATCATTGTAGAGAATATTGCTTATCTTTTCTTTCAGCATGTTTGGGTCCATTTTTTGTTTCCCACATTGATTGTGTCAGATCGAGACTCTCGCATTCTCAGAGAGTTTTGGACCAGCTTATGGAAGATGATGGACACCAAGTTTAAAAGAAGCATGACATTTCATCCACAGATTGATGGACAGACAGAGGTTTTCAACCGCACCATGGTACACTTGTTGCGAGGCTATTGTGGAAAACATCCTAAGTTGTGGGATGAGCATCTTCCATATGTGCAGCATTCCTACAATCGAGCAGTGCACTCATCTATGCATCATTCACTATTTGAAACATGTTTCGGCTACCTACCCAAAGATCCTTTTGATATGGTATTTGGAAGGAAATATGACTCTAGTGGACATGATTACAGGGACAAAGCACAATTGTTCATTCAGCAAATCCAATTGATTCACCAAGCAATACAGGAGCAGTTGGAGAAAAGTCAAGCCCGGTACAAGGCTCGACATGACAAACACCAATTCGACCATAAATTTCAAGTAAGTGACAAAGTGTGGTTCCATATCAACAAGGACAGAATGAAGGGAGAAGGGAAGAAGTTTCGACCAATCTGGTATGGTCCATTCACCATCTTGGAGAAGATTGGAAACAATGTCTTTCGTCTCGATTTGCTGACATATATGCAAATGTACTCCATAATGAATGTGTAAAACTTAAAGCTTTATGAGCCACCATTAGTTGTGGACATCGAAAAGGTGGGATCAGTTCTTACAGTTGATGATTTTGCACCAGAGTATCTCGATGAGTTTCAAGAAGATACCATCCTTGACAGAAGGAATAGGACTTCATGACAAGGAGATGTGGAATACCTTCGAGTTGGTTTCAAAGGGATGCACCCTAGCAAGGTAAAATGGCTAGAAAAATAAAGAGTGAGGGAAAAATTCCCTCACTTGCTAATTGAATGATAAAGATTTTGGCAATCCAAAAGCTCCTCAATGGGGAGGATTCATATAGGTGGATCTCCAGACACCAGGGGCATGAAAAAGGCTCAAAATTCAAAGTGGCAAAAAGATGATTAACTTGACATCAGATCGAAGTGCTTTTCACCCTGATTCCAATGGTGTGAACGACAATCCAATCTGAGTCTATATGAAGAAGATAGAAGCAGTCAAAGTTGTGGATTAATTTATGCTTGTGGTAAGCTTAAGGAGGGCATAATTTGGCAAGAATCCGTCAGTTTTCTAGGCAAAATTGTGGGTCCGTTAATTTGTCTTCTATCGCCTAAGGTTATAGAAAAATTTTAATAGGCGATGGATTTTTTTTTTTTTTTTTTAAGTATATAAAAAAAATGGGACGGGCGGCCATAACCTCGCCACCCCTAGAGTCCACAATAACCATGTTAATTATATGGTGGGGGGCACATGCTATCAACCCCGCCACCCCTCCACCTCACCATTAATACAAAAGGACTGGCAGAAATGGGGCATGGGCCACCCAAAAATAACAGACTCACTACCCATATTAAACCATAAAAAAATATACGCAGGTTAATTCGGGAGCGGTAGGATTTGCTCCCTCGACCCCTCCTCAATTTTTTTTTATTTTAACCAATGCGCCCAACAACCTCATGGGGTAATCTTCCCACCAAAAATTATTTCAACATTTTGCATAGTCCACTAGGAAAGAGAGAGTGCACATGCATTTTGAGGCAGATAAATTGCAGGTGGTGGAACCATGAGTAGACTTGTGACAGGGGGCGGTATTGACATGGCTAATGTTCGCTATGCCAACAAGGGGAACTAACCCAATTGCAAGCCCCAATTAGACCTCCTTTCATTTGGAATGGCTAGTTCCAACGGGTTTTAAGGGACCCGGTAAACTATTAAATGCGTTGATACATTGCTTCCGGGAGGAAGAATTCAATTAAATCAACAAAATAAAACAACTAACCTCTATGTATTAAATCGTATCTACACTACTTCTAACTACTCTAATCTAATTCTAGCTATCATAATCTATCCTGTAGGAGCAAAGTACAGAGGTTTAAACATCACATACATGTTTGGCAGGATCGTGATGAAGAAGATTAAAAATCATGCATAGATTCAAGTCCAAATGATTCAATCACTGAATTCACAGCTGGACAAGACTGTATTAAAGCTAAATTGCAATCCAATCACTCATATAGGAATCCACATTCTTTTTATGGAATTGAAACTTGCAACTGATGTTTAACTTAATTTCAAATCAGAGACCATTCACAAGTTAACCATGAAACTTAATCACATTCAATTTAACAAGACTAATAGTGAACTTGTTAGGCCCCTATACTACTAGTGTAACCCCTTATTGTTATTAGTAAAACCCACTTATTATATTGATATACCCATGTAGTGTCCATATTGTTACTATTGTGCCCCATAGAAGTCCACTATTGTTATTATTGTGCCCTTACATTATTATTGTTATGTCGGCTCTAATTATGTTATGACCCCTTAGAATTCTATATATAGAAAGGAGGTCTTTTCATTTGTATCATCCAAGAATTGTTCATTTGTGTAATGTAAAGGAGGTTGCCCCCTCGAAGAGGCTGAATTCTAAGGCATTGATCTCTCTTTTCTATCTTTTTGTGAGTTGGTTTCATAACATTTGGTATCAGAGCTTTGGATTCTAGGGTTTCGCTGCTCCAAACAGGTCATCATGGCATTTTCGCTATGCGACGTTTCAGAAGCTAAAAAAAATCCCATTTGAGAAGAAATCACGCTGAATCTTGGGTCCGAATTTCAGAGCTTTTTGCACAATATTTGCAGAGATATGATCTGAGGAAGTTGGTATTTTGCAGACTCCTGAATTACATTCCAAACAGGTGACCTGGGAAAAATCATCATAACTTTCTCTCTGAGCATCGGATTGAAATTTCGTAAGAAAGTGTAGAAAAAGGACGGACTGCAGTTTCTTGTATATCTTTTTTAGATCCAAAGGTCGAAATAGTGACTCGTGGCATGTCATACAAGTTTGCTCTACTGAACTAGTCTATAATCAGGTCATCTTGGGAGATTGTGCATAACTCTTCCTTGGAGAATCCAATTTGGATCAGACTGATGGCATTGGAAAGAGGACACACAAGGCTACTACAGGTCTCAATTTCAGAATAGGATGATCCGAAATTGCAGAGATACATCAGATTAAATATCAAGCTTCTACAAAGTGAAAAAAGGTGTGTAGCTTTTTTTAAATTTTTGCATAAGCTTGGTTTGAAAAATTAGTTTGAATCGGTAATTGATGCCCCGAGGAAAGAAAATGAAAACACCTAGTAAGAAATCTGAAAGCTCTAGCATGACTCATGAAGAAGAGGAAGAAATACAACATGATATATTAAAATTACGAGACCAAGTGCAACAAGTGTCACTTGCACAAAAAGCAACAGAACCTAAGATGGATGGTTTAAGGAAAGATGTAGAAGCTAAGATGGATGGTTTAAAGAAATGTGTAGAGGCTAAGATGGATTGTTTAAAGAAAGGCATAGAAGCTAAGATGGATGGCATGGAAGCTGAGATGGATGGCATGGAAGCTAAGATGAATGGCATGGACGCTAAAATTGATGGCATGGATGATAAGATGGAAGAATTGAAGATAAATATGAATAAGTTGCTACAAGAAAT
>APFE031193658.1:8492-40038 GCA_000404065.3 Pinus taeda | reverse complement strand
AATGAATGGTTACAAATTATGTGAAATTTTAAATTAAGATACCTAAATAACTTTGATATTTTATGTGTAAACCAAATAAATGTATGTCTAAGTAATAAATGTTGACGTAGAAAATTAGATTTAACCTTTATTAAGATTATAAAAATTAAAATTAAGATAAATAAATTTAATTTTATGATGTATTGTAAGGTTGTACAATAACGATATAAGCATGATAGTGATGATGAAAAAAATTTAATTTTGATCGATTGTAGTTTGAAATATTTCTTGGAATAGCCTCATTGAAGACACTTTCCAAGGGACGGTGATGACCTTGGTGTGAGGGTTTACAGGCATTAGCAGTCGTTGAACTCCATGGAAGGGCGCAAAGGAGGGAGCTCCACTCCCTCCTACAAATAGGTTGTAGCCAGCCGAGGTAAGAAGCTAATAGAAGAGGTCAAAGGTACTGCTGAAGTAGGGAAAGAAAGCATGGCAGAAGAGTAAGAGAGAAATGCAACAGAGAATAATAGCACAAATGACAATAAGGAAGACGACAAGGAACAGGGGGAAAAACCAATGCGTTGAAGGGTCCATGTAAACCCAAAACTGAAGTCAGACCCAGAGTAGTTCTGAACGATCCTGCTCTATAGGCACACACGGATCACATGCAGACATATGTTAGTTCATGGGAGTATGGCCCACTGAAAAAGAATTACAGACATGGATTAAATATCATTGGAAACCAAAAGGAAGCATTGACCTACATCTTGGGTCAAAGGGATTCTTCACGGCGGTCTTCACAAATGTTGAAGATAAAGACAAAGTGTTTGAAGGCGAGGTCTACTTCTTTGCTGCTGCTGGCCTCTACATGAGGCCGTGGAGGATGAACTTTGTCGCGGAGTAGGAGACATTTACCTAGGTTCTGGTTTGGGTAAGGCTTTACTCCCTTCCTCTTGATTATTGGCAAACAAAGTGGTTAACATCCATAGGAGTAAGATTAGGACATTTTGTCAAAGCATCTGAAGCCACCAGAAGGGGAAAATACACTTCCTTTGCATGAATTTGTGTGGAAATGGATCTATTAGGAGCCCTACTCGATGAGGTTATTTTGGAAGTTTATGACGAAGAATGGGTTCAAACAGTGGATTATGAACATATTCCTTTTAGATGTCGCAGATGCCATGAGCATGGACACCTTTTCAGGGATTGCCCTCTCAATAAAATAGAGAATAAGAGCAAAGCTACAACCATGAAAGATACTGAAAGCTTTCATAAAGTTAACCATAAAGGAAAAGGCAGAAAAAGGGAACTTAAGCAACATCAAGCAGAAGGGCCTCAGGTCAGTTTGAACAGGTACGAAGTGCTCGAAGAAGAAGAAGATGCAAAGAAGCAGATCAGAGCATGGAGGTAAGTCTAGAGGAGAAGGAGGAAGAGGAAAACAAAGAGCACACAAAGGATGATAATAAACAGAAAGAGGCTATGATGAGTGATGTAGAACTGGATATGGACCAGGACATGACCTAGAGTGAGATGGAAATGGAGGACCATGAGTTACAGGAGATTCTTGAGAGAGAAAACCTAGACTTGGAACAGTTCTTGAAACAAGGAAACATAGTAGGGGTAGACTCGTTACCTCAAGAGGAGTTCAATGGAGTACATCAACTATACTTATGGAAAACCAAGAATACAGGGATGGTCAGGCAACGTAATATTGCAAAACAGGGGAACAAAGGGGTGAAAACATTGAAAAACATACCAGGATTAGCACCTAGGGTCCCAGGTAAGAAAAGAGGCAGAAAAAGGCAGAATGAGTTGTTGATGGAATGTGGAAAGCTAATGATAGATTCAGGTAAGATGAAAGATCTAACCAGTTACTCCTTCACAAATCTTTAATAATGAAGTTCACTTCTTGGAATATAAGGGGTCTTGGTAGTAAAAGGAAGCAAAGATTAATTAGCAATAGAATGAAGCAAGAAGCTTCGGATATGATTTTTATCGAGGAAACTAAATGTTTCATTCAAAAAATTAAAGAATTATACAACAAATGGCTCAATCATTTTGAGTTTTTAGAAGTCAAGGCAGGAAATGTAGTAGGTGGCATTCTCTTTGGAACCCCCAAAATATTGGGATAATAGATGCTGAGGCTTCTAGAAATTATTTATAAGTGGTTATTCAACCGGTGGGAGATAGGGAGATCTGTCTGGTCATAAATGTTTATGGCCCTTAGAGAATGGATGATAAACTCATATTTATAGATTCTCTGGTCGATCTGAGAGCAAGATTTGGAGATATACCCTGGATTTTGGGTGGTGATTTCAACATGATCAAATCACTTTTGGAGAAAAAAGGGGGTACCAGATCCCTAAATAAAGACTCCTTAGCCTTTCAAACTTTTATGGATTCTATGAAGATAGTTTACCTTGTTTCCAGTAATGGTCTCTTGGAACAATAAAAGAGGAGGAGAGGACCTTATGCTCAACAATAAGGAAATGGCAGTGAGTATTCTCCCCTTTGGAGGATCAGATCACTGACCCGTCCAACTAGAGGTCAGAGGCATAGGAACCCCTAGGAATAAACCTTTCAGATTTCAAAATATCTCACTCTCCCATCCAGATTTCATCAACAACATTTCATGTTGGTGGTCTGATGATTTAAACATTCAGGGTACAATTATGTTCCTTCTTCACAAAATAATGAAACATATCAAATGCAGGCTAAAAGATTGGAACAAGAATGAATTTGGTAATATTTTCGAAGGAAAAAAAGTTGTGGAAAACAAATTTGTAAAGTTATGGTATGTTCTATTCTTATAATAGTTCACTTCATTTTCTTATTATATTCCACAAATTAGAAATCACATGTACATAAAGTAAAGTACAGATAGAACATTAAACGATCGACATAAAACAAGCGAAGACAAGAGACACAAGATGTGGCGGCTAGCCAGGGACAAACCCCACAATGTGTGGGGAAACCCTTTGATCAAATATTCTTTTATCTTCAATAATTCAACAGAGAGAAATAGTACAATAAATATGATTCATATCAGCAGTACTAAACCTAGATCAACAGCATCAGCATTAGCAGCTTCATTATAAAACTAGGGCAGATGATATCTCACAAACCGACTATCGGATTGACCTCATTCCGCCACCAAAAGTTATGGCTTCCAGAGGAGGTTCAGATGAACCTACAACATAGTTCAGATGACAAGATCTTCTAGCCCATGCATATCAATATTTACTTCTACAGTTATAGCTTCAGTTTCAGCAGTTTTCGGCTTCAAACTAGGGCAGTCGATATCTTGCAAAATGTTCATCGGATTGACTTCATTCCACCACCAAAAGTTGCTGCTTTCAGATGAGGTTCAGATGAACCTACAGTGTAGTTCCAAAGAGGAGATATTCTAGGAAACATAGGTCAATCTTTACTTCTATAGTTGCAGCTTCAGTTTGAGCAGTTTCTAGCGTCACATGTGTGTGAGAGAGACCCATTTTTGCGTAGTAGAGAAGAGACTCATTTCTACGTAGTAGAGAGAGAGAGAAAGATGTGATGAGAAGAGTGAGTGAAAATGAGAAAAATTCATCTTATATTTATACACAACATTGGTGTTTTAATAGATGCGCCTGTTGGGCTTCTGAGCCTACATGAGTTGTAGGCCGGCTTGATAATAATTGCATAATCAAAATAAATTCATATCTCCATGAATACTTATCGGAATCAGATGATATTTATACCAATCCTACACCTCTCAATGAGAGGAATATAACAAAAATATTATCATTCATGAATAATATGAACCACGTGAAGTTTTTCCCTAGTTTCCAATTTTAACACTCCCTCTCAACCAGGGAGAACTTCATCTACATCTATCTATTGGCTGTTACTATTCATCCATCAAATGCACTACTCTATGCAGCCTGACCCTTGCCCCGCTCTACTCTATTCTGCCTGTTCTTGTTTGTCTTGTCCTGCCCTGTACTGATCTGTACTATTTTTCTTTATTCTACTCTGCGCTTGCATTGTTTTGTTCTGCTCTACTCTTGCATTGTTCTGTTCTGCTCCGCTTTTTTCTGAATTATGAAGAAGAAGAAATGATCGAGGAATTTATCATAGTCAGTCTTAGAGTATATACCACTGGTCCCAGACGAGTCTCAACCAACCTGAAGTCAGCATCATAGAGAGTACAACTCCACTGGTCCTAGACCAGTATCATCCTCCACTGACTCAAAGTCAGTCTCAGAGTGCATACCACTGGTCCCAAACCAGTCTCACCCAACCCAAAGTCAAGTTCATAGTAAGTACCACTCCTACCACTAGTCCCAGACCAGTATCGCAGTCTCAGAGAGTGTACCACTGGTCCGAGACTAGTCTCAACCGACCCAAAGTCAGCGTCATAGTATGTACCACTCTCACTGGTCCCAGACCAATACTGCACTAACACAAAGTCAATCTCGGAGTATGTACCACTGGTCCTAGACCAGTCTCAACTAACCCGAAGTCAGCGTCATAGTATGGTACAACTCCTACCACTAGTCCCAGACTAGTACCATTGATCCCAGATCAATGGAGGTCATCCTAGCATAGGGAGTACGATAGATACAATGATGCATCCATCGGTACTACTGTGGTCCCTAACTTCATTTCCCTACTCATTGATTAAATAAGAGGTACTTCCCATGAGTCCCAGACTACATGGGTAGGATGCCTCAACAGAAGAACTAATGCATCCTTTCCTCACAGGAGAACACATCAATTGTGCTACAATCTCCATGGAGAACACATCAATCCAGGCCACCATGGAGAACACATCAATCCAGGCTTCACAAGAGAACTAATCATCTTACTACATAGGAGAGCACATTATCTTGTTCCACAAGAGAGTGAATCATCTTGTCCCACAAGAGAGCAAATCCTCTTGTTCCAGTGCACACCACTAGGGGAGGGTGAGTCACCCTATGGTCATATGTTGCTCCAGTAAAAACTGTAAGCCCTCAGAGCTCCCAGAGCTCAATGTGTGCAACAAGCAGGATGCTTTTACAAGGGTTTCTTGACGACTCCAAGTCATTTGGGATAATCACAAATTAGATCTTTCCTCGGGGCTTTGACAAGGTGTATCGACCTGTACATCATCTTAATGCGATGGAGCCTCCTTGCTCATCGACTTGCCATATCCTAGATGATGTCTATCTTCTAGAGAAATTGAAGAATATGGGATTCCTCAATAATCGAATCCTACCTCTGGTTGTTACAGAGAATCATAGTGGTGTCCAATGTAAATCCAAACAACTCACTGAAGAGCTTTCGTAACTAGACTGCCTCATAGGAGGCCATGCTAGTAGAAATATACTCTGCTTCAGTGGTGCTCAAAGCCATCGACTTCTGCTTCCTTCTCATCTAGGATATCGATGGAGATCACAAGGTGAAACAGCACCTGAAAGTGCTCTTACGGTCCACCACACTGCCTACCCAATCAACATCAGTATATCCAAGTAGTCTCACATCTCCGGCAGTGTATCTCAATCCATGAGAGATTGTGTCTTGAAGACATCTCAGAAGATTCTTGGCACCAATCTAGTGATGCTCAACCAAATATGAGCTTACAATGCTAACTTCAAAACATATGTTCAGACAGAGGTTTGTCAAGAACATCAACGCGAATGATTTTTTGAAACTCAGAGGCATTTCCCAAATCTGGTCCGACATCACTACCATATAACATTTGAAAGTTAAGATCCTCGAGGTAGTCACAGGCTTGCAGTCCACCATATCAAATATTTTAAGAATCTTCACCACATATTTTCTTTGAGACAGAAAAATTTCCCTTGGATTCTGGCACACTTCAAGTTCTAGGAAATAGTACATCAGTCCTAGGTCCTTCATTTCAAATTCAGAAGCCAACTCCCTTTTACGTTTTTGAATGAGAGGGTGTGCAGCTGTTAGAAAGAGGTCATCCACATACAACACTAGTATGAGAGGTTTATCATCTTCAACCTTAAAGTAAAGGTTAGGATCAGCTTCACTCCTAGTGAATCCCAGCTTCATCAAGTAGTTGTCGATCCTCTCATACCATGCTCAGGGTGCTTGCTTTAGCCCATAGAGAGCCTTCTTCAAACTGCATACATGAGATTTTCGATCATAAATCTCAAATCCTTTGGGTTGGTCCACGTAGACCTCTTCTTCGATCGAGCCATGTAAGAATGCAGTATTGACATCCATCTGATGTAGGTTCCATCCTTGTGAAGTGACAACGGTTATGATCGAGTGGATGGTCGTATATCTAGCAACAGGTGCAAATATCATAGTATATACCTTCGTTCTGGGATAAACCACGAGCAACAAAATGAGCCTTATACTTTTCTGTACTTCCATTTGTTGCATGCTTTATCTTGTAAAGTGATTTTGAAGTAACAATTGTCTTGTCCGGGGTCTGGGAACTACTTCCCAGACATCATTCTCCATAATAGACTCATATTCTACGATCATAGCATCCTTCCACACTTAATGGTTGACGACATATGAGAATGATGAAGGCTCATTTTGTATGATCGTGCTTATGATGGTCAGGTATCCCAGATACCTATTAGGTTTCTTACTTTCACGAAAGGTTCCTTGGGGTTCAGCATGTCCTTCAACATCATCAAGTAGCCCCCTATGCCATGAAGGCCTCTTCCTAGAAGAGGAAGGCTCATGTGGAGGAGGATCAATCGGATCCATGGGTTCTTCTACATCACCATTGATTCATAATCCTTTTCTTTCGGTTCCCTGGTGTCGGCTTCTTGAGAGCTCCTCAAAGTCAGAATATTTTTCACCTTCCTAAGAGCCATATATTCGGCAAAGGTGACATCATGACTAATTACAACTTCCCTTTGATCAGCTACATAGATTCTATAGCCTTTTAGTATTTTCACCATAGCCCATGAAAATTCCCTTCTTTCCAGATGCACCCAATTTTTTTATTTTCTCTTTTGGCACATGAAAATATACAGGGCTTCCAAAAATTCTAAAATGAGAAACATTAGGTTTCTTACTGGTGAACTTTTCGTCAGGAGTATTGGAACCCAATGCTTGATCAGGGCATATACGGTAGTGTTTGTGGTTTCAGCCCATAGAAACTTTTGAAGTCTTTGATCATGTATCATGGCCCGAACAACTTCCACAATCATGTGGTTCTTCCTTCCCACCACACCATTTTGCTCAGGAGTATGTGGTGTAGTAGTCTCCCTCTTAATGCCAGCCTCAGATATGCCTGAGTGAACCAACTGTAATATATCGGAGGTCTTGCTTTGGCTTCAGGGGAATGGTCCCCTTTTGAGCTCTTCTTCAGCACATCTTGGACATACACCTTCTTTCTCTACTTAGAATTTGGGCATCCCTGTCACCATTTGTTTTACACCAAGTATAGCTTTATAATGAAGGGGGGAAACCTCTGATGCCAACATTAAGACTGAAGAGGTGTCATAAGATATGACACCTAGCAGACTTCCATCGACCTAATATAATGAATCAACACTAAGCCTAAGAGTAAAGGCATATTTAACATTATTTTTCCATATACATACCTTGCCATTGCTGAAGGTTACCTTGTAGCCTTTGTCTTCCATTTCCGAGATGGACAGTAGGTTCTTTTTTAGATCAGGTACATATAATACATCTTGTAAGTGAATCGTATTACCTTGATTCAATTTGAGAGAAACATTTCCTACACCTTTCACTGGGTATTTCATGTCATCTACAAGGACAAATTACAAGTTAGTTTCTTTCTCTACCAGATTATGGAGTACTTCTTTGTAACCAGTGAAGTGTCTTAAGGCACCACTATCAATGAGCCAAATTCCCTTTGAGTCCGAAGGAGTGGAGGTAGATAGAGCATCTGGTAGATAATATTTAGTCTGCTTATTGTCAACAGTGTTAGATTCATACTTGGAATTTCTAGTGTTCTTGAATGGTTACCCTCTTCCTTGATTTCCCGCATTCCTTTTACCTTTGCTGTTGAATTTTCCATTCCTTCGATTACCATGAGAGGGATTTTGATCATCGTCATGGTGAGAGTCCTTTCTATCAGGGCATTCCCTTGCATAGTGACCTACTTTATTGCAAATGAAACATCGTCCTTTTCTTCCACCCTTAGATCCAACCTTTCTTTTCAATTTAGACCGAGAATTATTTCTTTTATTGGCATGAGAAGAAAAAGAAGAAAGAAATATAGATGTAATACGATGGAGAGTGGTGGAGATCGAGAGTGATAAAGAAAGAGAGGGAGAAGGATGGATAGTGTGGAGGGTGAGATAAATGAATGTTAATATAAAGGAGGGACAAGAGAGAAAGAGGAGTGAGTTAGAGAGTAGAGAGGGAGGAACAATAAAGAGAAGGATAAAGAAAGAGGGAAGAGAGAGAGAGGGAGAGAGAGAGGGGGGTAGGGAGATAGATAAACATATTAGTAGGAAACATAGAGGGAATAAGGGAGAGAGGGAATATGAGATAGAAAAAGAGGGTGATTAAGAGGTGTAAAGAGACAATGTGTGATGGGGGAGGGAGGGATAGAGATAGTGAAGGAGTGAGGGAGAGATAGAAGGAGAGAGGGAGGGAGATAGAGATAGAGATGAAAGAAGATATAGAGATACATAGACAAATATGTAAATGGAAATAAAGAAGTAGAGACTTTGCAGAGAGAAAGAGAGATAGGGAGAGGCATAGAGAGATTGAAAGGGAGAGAGAAAGAGATTGATGGGGGTAGATAAGGATATATATAGTGAGGGAAAGAGAGGGGTGGGGGGAAATAAGAGATAAAGATGCAAGAAGAGATATAGAGATAGAAAAATAGGTAAATGGATATAAGGAGATAGGGAACGGGTGGGTTATAAAGAGGGAGAGGGGATGAGAAAGAGAAGGAGGGGAAGGAGACCGAGAGAGGAGAGACAGAGACAGAGAAGAAATGGTATAGCTAGGGAGAGAGGGAGAGAAAGAGGGTGGGGGGGTTAATATAAAGAGTGAAGAAGATATATAGAGACACAGACAAATATATGAATGGAAATGGAGAATTACAGAGTTGGTGGGAGATAAAGAGAGAAGGGGTAAGAGACAAGGAGGGAGAAGAGGGATGACGGGAGAAATTTTGATAAAGGAGAGAGAGAGGTAGAGAGAGTGGAAGGAGATAAAGATTGAGTGGAAGAAGAGAAATATATTTGGAGATAGATATTGAGAGACAAGGAAAGAAGGAGGTATGTAGAAAGTGGAGGGGGATAAGAGAGAGATAAGCATGGAAAGGGAGAGGTGGAGAGATAGAAAAAATGATGGAGGGAACAGGAGAGAGATAATTATTGAGTTAAGGGGAGAGAGAAGGACATAGGGAGAAATATAGAGACAAATATGGTAGTGGGAAAGAGAAAAAAGAAGAGAGATGTAGATAGAGAGGGAGAGAAAAAGAGAGAGTGAGAGTGATGGGGGGAGCTGGAGAGGGATGATGAGGAAGTGAGAAGAAGAGAAGGAGAGAGATAGAGGCAAATATGGATGGGGAAGATAGAGGGAGAGAGGGAGTGATGGGGGGAAGAGAGGTAGAGAGAGAGAATATTATACATGTTCTATAATTTCTGCATCATCTTGGCATTGCCTACCTAATGTGAGAAGGCAAGAGAGGAATGCAGGTAGGTTACTTAATGCAGTGGATGTTAGTCTTAGGAGCACATGAAAATTATTGACAACACGAGCATGTTCTTAATAATGAAAGCATGTTCTAGGGAATGCATGTGATATTTTTATGTACGTTCAAGAATAGTTTTCCTTGAAGATAGATACTTAAAGATAATTTTTTTTAAGGGCACTACCATTATTTATCAAATGAAAAATATATCCTATAGAGGTAATGTCTGTTCTTTTAAGACATTTTTCATGGTTCTATACGCGTCAAATATTTTTTTATGACATAAGACATTTACTTCGTCCTTATTTCAAGGACCCTATGGCATAGATTTATTGTTAAAAAATATATAATGAAATTGAAACCTCCAATCATAGGATAATGAAATTATTAGGAGTCCATTTGTGTTTTTTCATGAAATAATTCTTAGCCTTCAATGGTTAGAAGCATCCACTAGGGACTAACATTCATGTTTCCTCCCCTATCCTTGTCTACAGATATAAGACCCTCAATTACTATTTAAAAATGGTACTAGAACTAATATACCTACTTATTGCTAAGATATGCCCTCAATAGGTCATTTTTGGTCTTCAAACTATCATTATTTGCCCCATAAAGCTATAATAGCATTTAGAATCATAAATCTAGGCTTGCTCCCTTGACCATATATAGGTTTTAGAGATTAATTTTCAAAAACTCATAATTTCGAATATCCCTATCCAGAAAACAGGGATAGTTTGGTAAAATCCTTTTTGGTGGGTCGGCATGTCATGATGGCCCTACATGCCTAAAATCTTCCTTTCGGACCTATTTCCTTGGTTTCTTATCTCGATCATACGAAAGGAATAAAGACCCACATCTAGTGCTCAAAATCTCTTGATGATTCCCAATCCCCACTCAAATGCCAAATATCATATTGAGAGCTCATCTATTGTTGCTTGAGCTATCATTAATGAACCTTCAACCCGAAACATCACCAAGGCCTTAAGAGCTTATATGTCGTCTTTTGATGTGTTGTTTTTGTCTATATATGCCTATAATAATTGTGCTTCGACTTAGGTTTAGGTTTCACCCATTGGCCATATCATGGACTTGGAAACCATAACTAATGATCAAAACGTTGTGAGGGCACCAACATTTTTTTTAGGGGCCAAGGATACCCTCAAAAGTTAATGTGTAATTATTTAAGGTATTTTCCATCACTTTGGATGCGTCAAATATTTCTTTACGAACTAATGTATGGCCTTCCTCAGATAATTTACAAGTCCTTGAGACACATGCATAACATTCATAATAACCTAATGGGACCAAAATGACTAATGATAGACTAATAATAACGTCAAGTGGTCATAAATGGTTGTTTGAGGCGTTCCTTTTTTCCATAGATGGCCACAATTTTACTAGCACTATTATTCATGCTTTTAACCCTCACTATGTTTGGTGCCTTGAGACCTATACCTAGTGCTAAATGCATTAGAGGTAACAACTGCCTTTCAAAAAAATCATTTATGTGGTTCAAGGTGTCATTCACGACCTTCTAAAGGCTAGAAAATTATTCAATGGAACAACTCTTGTGTTTATTCCCCTACCCATATCTAGGCTCCAAAGGCTTATAATCAATGTTCAAAAATTCATAATGTTGAGCATCCCCATCTAAAGACAAGGATACCTTGGAAATGTCGTTTATGGTGGTCCCTCATATCATTGATGGCACTAGATGTTGAGAATCTTCCTTTAATACCTAAGGACTAGGATTCTTCACAATAATTTACAACAAACAAACACCCATTTTTAGTGTTGAAAATATCCTTATGATGACTACATACCCACTTAAAGGCTGAAGATCCCTTTGTGATGTTATTTATGCTAATTTGAGTTGAAATTTATAACCATTGATTGCTAGAAGCCACCTAAAACATCAAGGGGCTAGGTGTTGTGGTTTACGGCATCACGTTTTCCTCTAGATTCATATAAGAGTTGTTTTTCAGTTAAGGATTATATATTTTTTCCGTCAACTATATCAAATAACTTAATTGAGAAGTTACGTTTAGGACCTAGAGTTATTGTTTCCATCCCATGGAAAATGAAAAGGGAATTAGGATGTTCTTTTTCCTACGATGACTATAGTCAAGACATCCAAACTAAACTATGTTGTGTGAGACATATTAATGGTACGCATGTCTAACTGCAAGGCCAAAGAACCTCTAGCGGAAACTCATAACATTTTTTCTAGTTTTTCTTCATGTCCCTTAAGCCCATGAAGGTTCAAGAAGGCTAGAGAATAATCTTGTTAGACCTGTAGGTATATTCCCTATGCAAAAGTATCCCTAGTCAAAATATAACGTCCATGTTTCGTAAATGTGCACACACTTTAGAATGAATGCAGGCTCTAGAGTAAGCGTGTGTTCTTTTCATTCATTTTTTTTGGTGGGATTGATAGCTTTAACATACATGCTAGTTTCTTTTTGCTTTCTTCAGATGCTTTGGAATGAAAAAATTGGTGGTTCTTGCTGAAAATAAGTTATAGAGAGAGAGGCCCAGGAAGGGTCAAGAAGGCTAGAGAATAATCTTGTTAGACCTCTAGGTACATTCCATATGCACAAGTATGCTTAGTCAAAATTGCACGTGCATGTTACGTAAATGTGCACACACATTAGAATGCGTGCATGCTCTAGGGTAAGCGTGTGTTCTTTTCATTCATTGTTTTTGGTGGGATTGACAACTTTAACATACATGCTACTTTCTTTTTGGTTTCCTCAGATGCTTTGGAATGAAAAACATGGTGGTTCTTGCTAAAAATATGAGAGGGAGGGAGAGAGATATTACTATTTTTTTAACTTTTTTCTTGACATATATTAAAATCTAGAAATACATACATATCTTTATTTTTCTATAACTTCTCATTTCCTCAACCAATTTTAGAAAATAAATGATGCAATTGTAAAAAGTGATAACTATAATTAAGAAAATATTGATTATGTTAAGATCCTCATATCCTGCACTAATGTTGACCTTTTTATTTTAAGGAAAACAATGAATTTAAAATTTTTAGAGATATATAACATTAACATTATAAATTTGTAAAAGTAATCCTAAACAAGAGAAATTTTTTCTTTACAATTCTACAAAGAAAATTAGGACAATTCCATCATTTGATACTCAACACCTCGACTACTACAAACATATGTGATATATCTTGCAAGTGAAATAATATACCAATATTATAAAAGCTCAAACTTCACATTATAATATACAAATTTTAAAAATAAAAATCATATATTCAAAACCCATGGGGTGAATCTCAACTGTTGATTGCATCCTACACATAAGTGAAAAATAAAATGATAGTTAGATAATTTTTAAGAGAGTTACATTATCCTAACAACATAACTACGTAGACAAGGTCAACCCCATTATATCAAACAAGGGAGCCACTGCCGTGGCGGTAGTCCCTGCCGAGGTCTGCCACAGCAACAATACAAAATTGTAATTATAATTGAATTTCTGGTTTTTGAATTGTTTAGAAGCTAACTGGTAGATGGGTTTTATTTGTACCATGCATTCTTCATAGTGATCCGACACTATGGATTTGTGCGTAGTGAAAATAAATTTACAACACCACATCCCATGAAGTTTAAGTTGGTTAGTAGGTAAACCCATTAAGCCTTACACGAAGCTAAACATTCCCATAGAGTGGAAATAAATGACATTGAATCCTATATTTTAATATATATAAATCACAGGCTCACATCCAACTAGTAGTGAAATTTTACACTTACATACATGTACGAAAGGTCTGACACTTAAAAAAACATATCATGTTATTTAGCTTTGCAAATAATGGAATGAACACGAAAAGGCTAGTTACGCATCAATGGAAGACCCTAGTAAACCCCTTCGAGATAGACCCGCAGCATACCTTTCCAGTTGTTAGGAAATGGAGCTTTAGGGAGTCCCTCTTCTGAGAAAAACCCGCCATCATCCCGAAGGTTCAAAAATCATATACCCAATGATTAAATGAAACATAGTCTACTCTTTTACTATTATTGAGACAATGGTTCGGGTTAATGTTTTTTAGGATTTCAGTATTGTAATCTGCAGAAACCAAGAAAAAAATTAATAGCCAGAAACTCAAACTAAATGTTGTGAAACTACCTTCACCCAATGGGGGACATCGCTTCTATAGCCATTGGCCAAGATTATTACGTCGTACTCTTAAGCATGGTCATCCTCGAATTGCACTCCTGTGGCAGTAATGCCTCTGATGTTGGGAAAGACTTGCCATTGACAAACTGTGTCTTTAGTTTGCATTAAAATCATTATTAAGATGGCAGTGGGTATTTTATTTTGTTTTTATGTTGTTTATTATACCAATTTGGTATTAGCTGTGTCTATTAACAACATCTACTTGTTATTTTCAAAGAATCAAAAGAATCAAGGATCAATTTGTTATTAGCTGAGTCTACTAACAACATCTACCTGCTATTGGGAAAAATAAAAAAATAATCACCAGTATATTTATATTTATAGTATATACCTTGATGTCTCCAGTGCTTATCTTTACCACGGTACTGACGTCTATAACAGGGTTTTTCCCATCTTACTTCCACGGTACCCACGTCCAGAACTGGCTTTTGCCCGTCTTACTTTTAAGCTCCAATAGGCCTTCCACCGGTCTACTAAGACCATAGGAGGCAGTGTTGCCTAGAGTGAATTTACTATACAGCAGTAGCAGACGATCCACGATTCGGACAGGGTAGAGCCTCATTAACTTCATTGCTAAACCAAACGTGGATTTGCCCATGATTTGCCGAGGTAGAACGTGTACCTGCAATGCATGCAAACAGAAAACCATTAACCACCATCTTTTATTTGTTCAAACCTACATGCAATAAATGGTTGGGATGGGGTAACCAAAATGATCGTTACATATTATTGTGACAGCAATAGAAACTAATTTCAATCACTTGCTAGGCATTATAACTATAAATATCAACCACTTGCTAAAGATGCGGGGTAGAAATTAATTTCAATCACGTTGGTAGAAACTAATTTCAATTACTTGTTAGGTGTTATAAAGGTAAATATTTTCAGTTTAATTTTTGTTAATTCAATTTAGTTGAAAATAATTTCAATCACTTGCTAGGTGTTAGAATTGTAAATTTAATTGTTTATTTTTTTGTCTGGGTGTTATTGTAAATTTAATCGTTTAATTTTTGTCATTCAATTTAGTTGGATTTCATTCTGGGCATTTAATATGATTTCACCTATCATATTTATTTAATTATTTTTAAAAATTTAAAAAGTATTCACTCTGCATCTTTCTTTTTTTAACACATAATACTTAAATTAATTTTATTTTGGAAATTTGGTTTTTGTTATTTTTTTACGATTCAAACTTGTAACACCAACAGATCCATTAAACGGGAAAACATTCTAAACTTCTAGTAGATAGACGACCTAACGACATTTAGAAATGCTAAATTAAGATAGAGCATATACAGTTGCAAATATGAAACAATAGCATCCTAACAAGATCAACGAACGAGTGCAACCAACAGAAATAATTATTGTGCCTACTACTAGCATTAGAGTACGATAATGGCTTTCCTTATCAGACTAGGATGCTTCATTACCAATGGCCAGCGTCATCAAGGTTGGTCAACAATTTTCATCCGTGCTAACTACCATTCAGATTAGTTCACTAAGCCTTCCTATTTGTACAATACAACTAAGAGGTGCTATTTCACATCTATTCAGCTTTATGTGTGTTTTGAGGTATATTTTTGAGTTTGATCCATATACAACCCCATCAATATAAAATTTCCATTAGAATAAACCAGTAACATAAAGCAACAGTTGTAACTAAGCATGACCACACAACTATATTTTACTGGAAACACAACCGGTCTCCATAAAAAACCCTTATTTTCAAAAATAAAAAAGAACGGCTCGATAATTGTTTGGATGGACCATTGCGTAGTCGACACCTCGGCATTTTTTGTGAAGGCAAATACCGTTTACAAATCAATCAGCCAACGAACGTCTTGAAACTTAAAAAACAAACCCACAAGAAAAAAATAAACACGAACAAAAAAACTAATCTATCAGGCCAGTTAGGGTAAATACGCAAGCAACTATACCTGGTATTGGCGAATTATTTTTATGTTGTTCAGTGTATTAATTTGGTACACAAACAACATCTATCTGTTATTCCCAAAAATCAAGGTAGGTAATAGCTTTTCAAAAAAATGTAGCTTCACCATCAAACACTCTAGAAATATATTCTTGTTCGTGTACAATGCTATGGCCCTAGAAATATATTCTGGTTTGTGTACAATGATATGGCCCTAGAAATAACCAGCACTTGCATTTAGGGACTAGATGGGCCAACTTCGGCATGCGACCCTCTTATTCCCAAACATGCGTATTGGTTAACACTTTACTCCTTTTTAACAGTTCCCTCTTTTTTATTTCTTAAACAAAGGGAAAAACCCAACATAACAAAACAATGAATAAGTAAAACTCAGAAACATAACGAATAGGAGAAACCTGGTAGCAAAGATGAGCTTAGGATCAACCAATTAGTTCTATTAACCCTCCACATTAGCCACGACTGCAACCAAAATAGAATGACGAGGAAGCTAGGGAACTTAACCTGCACCAGAAGACAAGCAGGATTAGGCCAAGGACAACCAATTTCCAATAAGTATCAAAATTAGAGAAATATAGAGACACGATGTTATCTGTTCATGTCGAAGGTTGCAATTGGATACCTGCGAACAAAACCGATAAAGGCTCAGAACAATTCACCCAAAACCCATGAAATCGGCAACAACAAAGCAACCTAGAAGTGGGTTAACATGCTTCAGGCATTGTGTTGGTGCAGAATTGAATTCTAGAATGGGATTCTCCATGAACACTTCGAGATTTAGATTATCTACGAAGAAGATGAGAGGTTAGCCTCAATGATCTTCGAAAAATACCTTAATCACTCTAAACCCTCTTATAGCAAGGAGCAGTAACACTACCAGTGAAAAATCAAGAGTTACCTACTATGCCTGGTCCAAAGACGCCGTGCTTTGTAGAGCCATCTCACCGCCGGGGAGGAGTGAAAATGACAAATTTTTCGGGCAAACGGGTGGGTGGTTAGCTAAATCGTTCGAGACAAGTGAAGAACGTCAGATTCAACATTAAATTGAATAGAAAGTGGAGATGTTTACAAGTGCCCCATCTCCAAACATCTGGCCCAGTTGAACCATATGCAAACATTTGTCCTGCATGCAGGACACTCAGAACACATACCAACTAAAATTCACAAAGCGAAATGAGCCATCCAAACTTTGGTCTAAAATTCATAAAGCGAAAGAAGCCATCCAAACTTTGGTTAAATTTTTTTTTTGGATTTGGAAATTCAGCAACCCGGCAATAAGACCTCCAATATAAAACTTTGGACAAAAAGAAAGAAACATCAAGGCTCTAAAATAAAACTTTGGGTAAAAGCGAAAAACGTCAATTAAATGCTCTTGTCAACCCAAATTAATAGGGAGTCAACGGCGGATCGAAGGCTAATAGTCCCAGCAGGGACTAATAACTTTATTATAATAAAATAATATCTTTTACATGACCCGGCAATAAGACCTCCAATTTAAAACTTTGGATAAAAAGCAAGAAACATCAAGGCTCTAAAATAAAACATTGGGTAAAAGCGAAAAACATCAATTAAATGCTCTTGTCAACCCAAATTAATAGGGAGTCAACGGCGGATCGAACGCTAATAGTCCCAGCAGGGACTAATAACCTTATTATAATAAAATAATATCGTTTACATGAGTCCGTTGAGTTTGTTGTAGTAATATTTCTAAACATTGTTATTTATTTAGAAAAGTAACATGGTATTAGAGTGGAAACATTGGAAGTTTGAGTTGAATACAACTTGTATTAGTTATTGAATAAAATGAGAAAATTGTGATGTATTAATTTATTTTGGTGTATTGATTTGAAAGTTTAATTTATTTTTCATAATAAATTATATATATATATATGAAATTCAAAATAAAGTGAATTAAGGTATGTATTAGGGAAAGTAGTTGTTAAAACCATAAAGCATCATTGAAGGAAATCAAAGTCATTCATTGATTAAGGACACTATCATGAGGAATAGAAACTTAGAATATTAAAATATTCAAGAACATGAGGGAGCTATCATTCTTAATGTCTACAATCTATTGTATTTAATGAAAATGAAGTCATTATTTGTATTGAAAGAGATGCTAACAGTCTTATTCTACCAACCATGATTAGACACTCTAATATATATAAGCTTATTTCATTCTTCCTTAAGTGATTTTTTTGCACCATATGATTGCCCACTTATTTTATTGAAGGAATAATAATGCATCTTCACTACCAATCTCTTACTCTATGCTCTTCACATGGAATTAATAGGTTATACCATGTGTCCATTAACCAAAAATTATGATAACATTTCAAACAAATCTAAATTTAGAAAGATAGAAAAATTATAGGTATTCTAGATTTTTACCAAAATATGTGAATAACTATATATTTAAAATGATAGTATTGAAAAATATTGTAGCCATGGTCAGTATTTTCATGTTGAAAAAGAAATGGAAAATTGAATTTTTAAATTTGCCACTAAAATTATTAAGTCGTGCGAGCCTCTTAGAGGCACCCATTCGACCCCCACTGCAAGGCTATATAAAGGAGACAATGTCTACTCATCTGGATACATCAATCTCTCTCATGCATCTTTGATTAAAAAAAATTACAAGGGCAGAACGTTTACGAAGAGGTTGAAAATTCTAGAGGAGAAAATTCTAGGGAGAGTCGATATTTGAGGGACTTTTATTTTGACATGCCACTTCATCATGATTTTGGTTATCGTTTTGATTATTATTCTACTATGGCTATTTACAATTATCGATGAATCTGAAAACTCTCTCTCTAATAAGGAATATTTTTTAATGGGTTTTCCCCTTATGGGTTTTCCCTAGTAGTGTGCCTAATTTACTGTGCCTTTTATCTCTCTGCTCCATGGTTACTTTACTTCTCTCTCCTATTTATTAGTTGATGTTTTCATTTTATATAACTACCTAAATGATATTAAATTTAATGTTATGTGAATGTAATGTTTAAATTGATCATTGAACTAGTTATCAGGTGATGGCAAACCTTATTCTAATAGGTGACCTATAAAATCAACATGGTTTCATAGCAAGTCTCGATGAGAAACTAAAAAAAGGACCTGATCATAAGTAATCTGACATATCTATTTAATGAAAACTATGTCTCCTTTAAGGATCTATGTTTTGTGGCATATTATTCTTGTAACAAGTTTGAGTTCTATGGCATTATATTTCTACAACAAATATGCATTTTGTGGCATAATAATAGAAGACTATATTCTACGCTTTGGTTATAAAACTATATTATTTCCTTTGTTAAAAAACTATACTGTCTCATATGCTACAACTCTTATGCTAAAGAACTACTCTCTTACCTACTACAAGACTTACATATATGATCTCACATGTTAGTTGAATATCGTGTTGATGATGAGTCTTTCATGGTTTTCCTCTATGATGAATATTGCATGGCCCTCTAATGGTGTTAAAGTATGATGTCTCACATCACGTCACAATAATCTCTCGCATTACAGATGTATGTTATTAGTATGGTGTACGATTTCTCACATTCGAGAGGTATATTATCTCGCATGGTGTGTTATTGAATTACAATGGTATGTTGTTACATTACAATATGTATGGTATGCTCTATAGTATGGTAAAATCTTGTATATGAAATATTGTACAAACTTCATTACTTGATGTTAAGATTGGATACTATTTAGATAGCGTTGATTCAAATAATACATATAGAACTGAATCGTGTAATGTTAAGTTATTTTACGACATACAACAATATCATATGATATATGCAAAACAATAGCTATGATATAATAGAAAACATTATGATAATGGAAGAAAACCCTATGACATGATATATGGTAGACAACACTATGATATTATATGGTAGACTTTCGTATGAAATTAATCTATGATACATAAATATGTCCTTATGTTTATTGATATATGATAAGGACCTTATGATAATGAGATATAAGGAAATTTAAGCTTCATGGTTTGAAAGACAATTTTGTATGGTTATGTTATGAAACCGGCTCACAAAAAGATGAAAAAAATAGCTGAATGCCTTAGAATTCAGCCTCTTTGAGGGGGCAACCTCCTTTACATTACACAAATGAGCAATTCTTGGATGATACAAATGAGAAGACCTCCTTTCTATATATAGGAGTCTAAGGGGTCATAATATAATCAAAGACGACATAACAATAATAATGTAAGGGCATAATAATAACAATAGTGGGCTTCTATCGGGCATAATCATAACAATATGGGGACTACATGGGTACAAAAATATAATAAGTGGTTGTACTAATAACAATAAGTGGTTACACTAGTAGTATAGGGGCCTAACATGCCCCTCTCCTTTAAAAAGTGTTGTCCTCAACGCTTGAGTAGTTCTTGGTTCTTCTGTATAAAATTCTTGTTCTCCCATGTGGAATATTCTATGGGTAAGTTCTTCCACTTGATGAGATACTCTGAAATTGCTCGATTTCATAGCTATTGATTTCTTGTTTCGTTGACTACTCCAGGTTCCACTTTGATTTTTCCTTCCTCTTCAAGTTCTGGCAATATTGTTTGAATTGGAATATTTTGTAACTTTCAAATGAGTGGCCACACTTATTTTTCCTTCTTCCATTCATCCCTTGCTTCGTTTATCCAATCTGGTTGGATAATAGAAATGGCACAAAACAATGCTTCCACATCCTCATTCTTTTCTGAGAGTGCATCTGCAACAAAAGTTTTCTTCCCTTTTCTGTAGATGATGTCAAAGTCATAAGGCAACATATTTGTTACCCATTTTTTTTGTTGTTCTAAAGATAATATTTTTTCTAAAAAGTATTTAAGACTATCATGATCCATTTTTACCTTGAAGTGTTTTCCCATTAGGTAAGGTCGCCATTTCTTAAGTGCATGTAGTATTGCCAACATTTCCTTCTCATAAATAGCTTGCTTGAGATGTCGCTTTACAATACCCAGTCACCTACATCAAAACTTTTTTCACTACGATGTTGATCTACCTATTGTTTCATTTGATTTTGCACCAAAGCGGCATTATCCTTTAAATGTTGGAGAACTTGTTGTTGATGCTCGATGTGATCTTTCACTGCTTGAACCTTTTTCTTCTTGATATGTCCTATCTTAAGAGTTTGAGGAGTGGTAATTTCTTCCAATGCTCTACAAGATATGGTCGGATTCATTTCTTGATGCTTGATGTGATCTTTCACTTCTTGAACATTTTTCTTCTATATATGCCCTTCCATGTTGATAGTTTAAGGAGTGGTAATTCCCACCAATGCATTACAAGATATGGTTGGATTAATTTCTTCTTTCTCGATATGATCTTTCACTTCTTGAAACTTTTTCTTCTTGATATGTCCTTCTATCTTAATAGTTTGAGGAGTAGTAATTTTGGCCAATGCATTACAAGATATGGTTGGATTCATTTCTTCTTTCTCGATGTGATCTTTCACTTCTTGAACCTTTTGCTTCTTGATATGTCCTTCTGTGTTGAGAATTTGAGTGGTAATTCTTGTGAATCCTTTACAAGATATGGTAAGATTCATTTATTCTTTCTCAGGGGTTGGGTCCTACTATATATCCTCTTATTTTCATGCTTCTTGATCCTTTTCTTCCTCCTCTTCATACTCTATGTAAAATAATTTCTTCTCAACACACTTATGACCTTTGGTGCATTTTTTATCACAATTGTAACAAAGCACTTTTTCTCTTTTTTCTTTCAATTGTTGTGGTGTAAGCCTTGTAGGTTGTGGAAGGCTAGGAGAAGAAACACTTCCATAATTATAGTCATGAGTGGTGGGATTCCTTTTTTCCATAATTACACTTTCATTTTTTCTTGCCAACTCAAATGCCTCCTCCAATGAATCAGGTTCCCAAAATTGAACCTCATGTTGAACGTTATCCTTTAAAGTCCCTATGAAGACATCAATCCTTTGCTTCTCAGGAATATAATTTACCCTTCTATTCAATTTTTGAAAGTCCTCAATGCACTCTTCCATTGAACACTTTTGTTTGAAATTTATCAATTGGAAAAAGAAGGAGTTTCTCTTTGTATCCTCATAATGTGCTATCATTTCCTCCATGAAAATTGACCACGTGACAAATGGTTTATGAGAACAAAGACCTTTATACAATAAAAATTGATTCGGTTATAAATAATTAGATGCAATACATACATTTTGTAACTGTGGTGCACCACGTAGATCAAAATATTTCTCCCCTTATAGTATCCAATTTACTGGATACTTGCCATCAAATTTCCCCATCTCGCTTTTTCTTGATTTTAGGTGCTCGATCTTGAAATGACTGTAACTTTGTAATTTTAGATCTTCCAGTTCTAAAATTGTAATCTACAGTAGCCCTCTGTGCTCTATTTCCAATGCAACCAGTTTGATCCAAATTGGATTCTCAAAGGAAGAGTTATGCCAAATCTCCCACGGGGACCTGATTATAGACTAGTTCAATAGAGCAAATTTGTACGATGTGCCACTTGTCATTGTTTCTACCTTTGGATTTAAAAAATATATACAATAAACAACAGACCGTCCTCTTTCTATAAGTTCTGATGAAATTTCAATCTGATGCCCAGAGACAAAGCTATGATGAGTTTCCCCAGGTCACCTGTTTGGAATGTAATTAAGGAGTTTGCAAAAAGACCAACTTCCTCAGATCATATCTCCATAAATATTGTGAAAAAAGCTCTGAAATTCAGAACCGAGGTTCAGTGCAATTTCATCTCAAATGGGTTCTTTCTTTTTCTTCTGAAATGTCGCAGAAAAAAGTTATATCAAAAATTCTACGATGACCTATTTGGAGAAGCGAAACCCTAGAATCCAAAGCTCTGTTACCAAATGTTATGAAAGCAGCTCACACAAAGATAGAAAAGATAGTTGAACACTTTAGAATTTAGCCTCTTCTAGGGGAAACCTACTTTACATTACACAAATGAACAATTATTGGATCATACAAATGACAAGACCTCCTTTATATATAGAGGAGTCTAAGGGGTCATAATATAATCAGAGCTGACATAACAATAATAATGTATGGGCACAATAATAACAATAGTGGGCTTCTATGGGGCACAATAATAAAAATATGGGGACTACATGGGTACAACAATATAATAACGGGTTGTACTAATAACAATAAGGGGTTACACTTGTAATATAGGGGCCTAACATGCCCCTCTCCTTCAAAAAATGTTGTCCTCAACACTTGAGTATTTCTTTATTCTTTTGTATAAACTTCTTGTCCTCTCATGTGGAATATTTGGTAGGTAAGTTCTTCCACTTGATGAGATTTTCTAAAATTGATCAATTTCGTCACTGACGGGTTCTTGTTTCTTTGACTGCTCTAGGTTCCAATTTGATTTTTCCTTCCTCTTCAAGTTCTAGCAATATTGTTTGAATTGGAATATTCTGCAACTTTTGAATGAGTAGCCACACTTCTTTGTCCTTCTTCCATTGCTTCATCTATCCAATATGGTTGGATAATAGAGATAGCACAAAACAATGCTTCCACATCCTTTTTCTTTCTTGAGAGTGCATCTGCAACAAAAATTTTCTTCCCTTTTCTGTAGATGATGTCAAAGTCATAACCCAACATATTTGTGACCCATTTTTCTATGCTTGTAAAGATAATATTTGTTCTAAAAAGTATTTAAGACTATCATGATCCGTTTTTACCTTGAAGTGTTTTCCCATTGGGTAAGGTCATCATTTCTTAAGTTCATGTAGTATTGCCAACATTTCCTTCTCATAAATAGCTTGCTTGAGATGTCACCATAAAAATACCCAATCACTTACATGAAAACTTTTTTCACTTCCATGTTGATCTACCTGTTGTTTCATCTGATTCTACACTAAAGTGGCATTATCCTTTAAAAGTTGGAGAACTTGTTGTTGATGCTGGATGTGATCTTTCAATGCTTGAACCTTTTTCTTCTTGATATTTCCTATCTTAAGAGTTTGAGGAGTGGTAATTTCGTCCAATGCTCTACAGGATTGGTCGGATTCATTCCTTGATGCTTGATGTAATATTTCACTTCTTGAACATTGTTTTCTAGATATGTCCTTCTATATTGATAGTTTGAGGAGTGGTAATTCTAGCCAATGCATTACAAGATATGGTTGGATTAATTTCTTCTTTATCAATATGATTTTTAACTTCTTGAATCTTTTTCTTCTTGATATGTCCTTCTACCTTAAGAGTTTGAGGAGTAGTAATTCTGGCCAATGCATTACAAGATATGGTTGGATTCATTTCTTCTTTCTCGATGTGATCTTTCACTTCTTGAACCTTTCTCTTCTTGATATGTCCTTCTATCTTGAGAGTTTGAGTGGTAATTCTTGCCAATGCTTTACAAGATATATTCTAATTCATTTCTTCTTTCTCAGGGGTTGGGTCCTAGCCTATATCTTTTTCTTTTGATGTTTCTTGATCCTTTTCTTCCTCCTCTTCATACTATATGTAAAATAATTTCTTCTCAGCAAACTTATGACCTCTAGTGCATTTTCTATCACAATTGTAACAAAGCCCTTTTTCTATTTTTTCTTCCAATTGTTGTGGTCTAAGCCTTGTAGGTTGTGGAAGGCTAAGAGAAGAAAAACTTCCATAATTATAGTCATGAGTGATGGGATTCCTTGTTTCCATAATTTCACTTTCAATTTTTCTTGCCAACTCAAATGCCTCCTCTAATGAATCGGGTTCCCAAAACCGAACCTCATGTTGAATGTTATCCTTTAAAGTCCCTATGAAGACATCAATCCTTTGTTTCTTTGGAATATAATTTACCCTTCTATTCAATTTTTGAAAGTCCTCAATGTGCTCTTCCATTGAACCCTTTTCTTTGAGATTTATCATTTGGCTAAAGAAGAAGTTTCTCTTTGTATCCTCATAATGTGCTATCATTTCCTCTATGAAAACTGATCACGTGACAAGTGGTTTACGAGAACAGAAGCCATTTATACCATAAAAAATGATTCACTTCTAAATAATTAGATAATGCATACCTTTTGTAATAGTGGTGCACCATGTAGATCAAAATATTTCTCCATCTGTAGTATCCAATTTACTAGATCCTTGCCATCAAACTTCCTCATCTCACTTTTTCTTGATTTAGATCTTGAAATGACTGTAACTTTGTAATTTCAGATCTTCTAGTTCTAAAATAATGATCTGGATTAGCACTATGTGTCCTCTTTCCAATGCCACTAGTGTGATCCAAATTGGATTCTCCAAGGAAGTGTTATGCCAAATTTCCCACGGTGACCTAATTATAGACTAGTTCGGTAGAGAAAACTTCTACGATGTGCCACATGTCACTGTTTCAACCTTTGGATCTGAAAAATGTACATAAGAAACTACAATCCATCCTCTTTCTATAACTTCTAACAAAATTTCAATCTGATTCTTAGAGAGAAAGTTATGGTGAGTTTCCCCAAGTCACCTGTTTGGAATGTAATTCAAGAGTTTGCAAAAATACCAACTTCCTCAGATCATATCTCCACAGATATTGTGCAAAAATCTCTAAAATTTGGACCCAAGGTTCAATACAATTTCATCTCAAATGGGTTTTTTTCACTTCTGAAACATCACCGGAAAAATGTTATAGCGAAAATTCTATGATGACCTATTTGGAGTAGCAAAACCCTAGAATCCAAAGCTCTCATACCAAATGTTATGAAACCAACTCACAAAAAGATAGAAAAGATAGTTGAACACCTTAGAATTCAACCTCTTCGAGGGGGCAACCCCCTTTACATTACACAAATGAACAATTCTTGGATGTTACAAATAATTAAATTAGACCTCCATTCTATTATATATCGGAGTGTGAGGGCATAATATAATCAGAGCCGATCATAACAATAATAATGAAGGGACATAATAACAATAGTGGCTTCTATGGCACAATAATAACAAACAGGGACTACATGGGTGCAACAATATAATAAGTGGTTGTACTAATAACAATAAGGGGTTACACTTGTAGTATAGGGGCCTAACAGGTTAAGATGCATGGTTTGAAGTCATTGTTTCGAGATATCCTCTATAGACAAATTGACAACCGAGTTGTTTTATACATAAATATTGGCAGCATACATTTCCATATACGGTTGACCATAACAATTCGAAAGTTAAAAGTATGACTCGTACATGTTTTAGGTCCAAGACCATCAAAGGTATGAAATTTTAAACATTATTTGGATCAATGTCATTCTTTGAAGATTGTCTATAAAGATTTTAAAATGCTAATACGATCTTCAGCATTGATAGCGACAAGTTCAAATCACATTGCTACTTTTAGATTTGAACAACTATATATATATAGAAAGGATTCTTGTACTAGTATATATGAACAATTGATACAATACATTTTGAATCATCAATCTTATTTTTGCATGGATGTGATGCTAAGATCTGAAATATTCATGACCCTTAACTTCAAAAGAAGAACGTTTGAACTGAGATACATATGATCCTTGAAGTTGGAATCTATATGGATCTATGGAAGAAGATCAAAATTGAAGCATGAGATGATGACCAAGGAGCCTATATCAAAATAAATGAACTCTCTCAAAGATGCTACATTCATTGTAAGTAATCTTGTGATCCCGAATTTACGATATTGTAACATTGAGTGTTGAAGAATTTAGTCAAATTTGAATATTTAATGGCCTCTCAAGAATCTAGAGTTTAAAGGTTTGACCATATCCTTGAAATATGTTGACTTATTTTGGATTTTATCAGAGAGACCCTAATATTGATAATGAATATGATGGAGATGAAATAGAATGTAAGAATGCTAATCGATAAAGATAAGCGTTAGGGTTTAGGACTAAAATCGTATCAAGTTAAAAAGTGTCTCCAAATGGAAACCCTGGGCTAGTGGATTGATTAATTCTGTAGTTCCTATATGAGTTGACATCTTGGTAATGAGTTTGATTTTCTCTACAGATTCAAAAATTGAGAAGAGTTGTCACAATCTCAAAAGGATAAGTATATTGTATTTTCTTAATTGTTACTAACATTGGATTATTTTATAAATATTTGGTACGTTTTTGAGAAGAAATCCTTGGGTTGATGAATCAAACACTAGACATGTTTTCTTCCTCTTAAGAAGACTTGACATCTTGTTGTTAAGGTTGATTTGCAAGGTGAATATAAAAGGACTAAATATTAGGAGGGACCTTAAAATATAAGTATCTTATGTTTTTCGTTTTACTTTTAAATCGTTACTAACAATGTCAACCCTTTACAAGGACTCCTTGTTAATCATATGGACTTGAAAATAATGAAGAAGTTGATAATGTGGACTTATTAATGATGATAATGATGTGAGCTCATTTATGTTGTATATGATGAGAACTTATTGATGATGAACTCTGTGGATGTGAACTTGTTATTGATGCTTTTGATTTTGATATGAACTTCTTATGATTTAGATGATTATATGTACTCCTTAAGGATGTTGAAGTGCAGTCCTTAAAATATGTATACTCTATGATGTTGAAGATATGTATTCCTTGTTTATGATGATAAGTATTCCTTGCTGACGATGTTGTATGACTCATCGATAATGTGGATGATGTGATTGGACTCCTTGATGATGATGATGATAATGTGGACCCATTGATGAAATGCATTCATCAATGACATGGGCTAATTCATGATGAATTGACTTCTTGATGATGATAATAATGTGGACTTGTTGATGTCATGGACTTTTTAAGAATGTAGACTCATTGATGATATTGATCATAATGATTTGAACTTGATGATGATATGGACTCCCTGCTAATGTAGATGATATGAAATACTTATGTGGACTCTTTGGTGATATCGACAAGGTCAGCTTCTTGATGCTTATATGACTACTTGATGATGATGAATATGTGGACTTAATGATGATAATGGAATGGCTTACTTGATGACTTGGACTCCATGAACTCCTTCTTGATAATGAGAACACCTTAATGATGATGTGGTTTTCTTTTATGATGGTATCGACTACTTGATGGTGTGATGAGATTGAATTAATATAAGAATCCTGAGACCAAAAGGGAGTTGACACACTCTCAAAAGATAAGTATTATCTTGATTATTTCTATTGATTGTCTTAGTATGAGTCTCTTAGCTTTCTTGGTTGTTCTTATTCATCCATAGCATCCTTGTGAAGATTTTAGGCACATCATGAAGACTACCAAGGTGTGGCATATCGTTGGAAATATTGGAAGAACAATGTGACAAAAAGACTCATGATATGGTATGTATTCAAAAGGAGAAAAAAAGATCAAGCATGTTTCTATGAAGGCGGCTAGAAGCTTTTGAAGACTAATGTTGATATAAACATTCTAAAGATGAGTCTATGACTCTTTTGTTATGTAGAATACTTTTGTGTAAATGGGAGCTAATTTTGAGGCATGAAATTGGTGATAACCTTTGCACAATGGACTACCGGTCCATCAACATCTCCTTGATGAATGATTTGAACAACCTACAAGAATAATATATTGATTGGTCATTGATCTATCTGATGATGTTAGTTTGTGATAAACCCACTCATTATTTGTTGGATACGATTATGGCTTGTTGGATTCTATTATGGTCATTGATGCCTACTTTTGTGTGAAGCCATTTGTTATCTACTAAATTTGACTAAGAAAACTAATATTCACTTCTATGGTTACTAATGATTGCTTCTCTGAAAAGCTGCTTCTAAAGTCTACTATTTTCTACTGAGAATTGTTAACATTTACTTCAGAGATAAACCCTAACTAAACCTGAATGAACAAATGAATGTTAAGATCCACCATGCATATATTTCTGATGTTGAACTGTTATTGATGTATATAAACTAGAATGATTGAGACTCCCCTTAAATAAGGAGCACTAATTACATATCATCATATTACAAAACATCTCGTATAGGTTGTCTGCCATGAGAAATTGTGTTTTGAGATATGTATTATCAATTACTCCTATTGGTTGTGTGTCATGAGACTTTATGGTCTGAGAGATGTATTTTTTATTCCTCCTATAGGTTGTTTGTCATTAAACCTTGTGGTTCAGGAGGTGTCTTGTTGATTCCTCCTATAGGTTGTGTGTTGTGAGACCTTCTGGTTTGGGAGATGTATTTTTGATTCCTCTTGTAGGTTGTGTGTTGTGAGACCTTATGGCCTGGGAGTTGTACTATTGATTCCTCTTATAGGCTGTGTGCTATGAGACCTTGTATTTTGGGAGATGTATTGTTGATTCGTCGTATAGGATGTGTGTCGTGAGACCCTGTGGTCTGGGAAATGTATTGTTGATTCCTCCTTAGGTTTTGTGTTGTGATATGTCATGGATAGGGAGGTTATTTGACATTGAGGCTTTGTGTATTTCCTTATGATGAGATTGCTGATCTCTTCCTTCTGCCATGGTTTGTGAGACCTATAATTGGTTGGGGAGATTGATCCTGATAGAGAAAGAGAGATTTGTTTTTGTGATATATTCCTTAGGTTATGGGATGTGAGACCTATTATTGGTTTGGAATATTTTTCTTGAGAGAGAGAGAATGAAAACTACTTCCACAACTAAGAGGGTGTGTTGAAAAATATGGTAGCCATGGTTGGTGTTTTCATCTTGAAAAAGAAATAGAAAATTTAATATTTAAATTTTCCTCCAAAATTATTAGGCTGGTCGAGCCCATAAGAGGCACCCATTTGACCCTCACTTAAAGGCTATACCAACCTAGATAAATCTTAACCCCTAACCTATAAATTCACCTTAAGATATTTTTGTTTCTAAAGATATTTGATCTCATTCTATGCTTGATAGGTTCAAGGTTAAGATGGACTTGATGTGGTTTCTATATACACATACCATATTAGGATCCATACCCTCCTCGCTCTCTCATCTCTCTCCCATCCCACTCTCTCTCTTTTCCCCTCCTACTCTACTCTCTCCTTCTCTCTCTCAATTCCTCTCTCTCTTTCTTCCTCTCGCTCTATTTCTCTCCCACCACCCTCTATCTCTTCTTGATCTCTCTCTCTCTACCATATAACTTTATCACTATCTACCTCCCTATACCCTTCCCTCTCTCTTTCCTTCTCTCCCCCTGAATCTCTATGTCTCCCTCTCTCTCTTCCCTTTCTCTCCTTCTCTCTCTCCTATCCTTCTCCCTATCTTCCCTCATCTCTTATCTCCCTCTCTCTGCATCTCTACGATGTCACTCAGTCTCTCTCTACCTCTATCTCCATGTCTATGTTCTTCCCTCCCTCTCTTTCCCCCTCCAACTCCATCTCTCTCTCGTTCTATCTCTCCTTCCATCTCTCATCTCCCTCCCTTTCTCTCTCTCTTCAATCCTCTCTTTCCCTCTCTCTCTGCCCTCCAACTCTATCACTATGTCCCTCCCTCTCTACTTCTTGTAGCTCAACCCCCACCCCCTCCATCGATATGATAGAGAATTTTCACCCTATGTAATCAATGTTATATGCAATGTCTAAAATATTTTGCATTTCAATTGTTTATTGTTAAATTATTAGGATATTTTTAGCATGTGGTATTGATAAGCCATTGTTTTGTAACAAAACCTATTTACAATTTAATAATATCCATGGTATATTGGGGGTACATATCCATGGTTAAGAAACTTGTTATATTGTAATTTTATTGTAAGTATTGAGTTTTTATGTGTTATTAATCAAATTTAAATATGGTTATGGAATCATTATTAGTCCCTAACAAGGAAACACTCTAACAATTGATTTGTTTTTTTAATCATTATTAGTTTAGCATTGACCAATGAAAATTATAATGTTTAACTTTGAAGAATATATATATTACTTTTAAATATTATTAAAAAATCGTTTTGAAATATTTGATTGGACCATAACTTGAATGTCTTATTGCATCCAATATAATTCCATGTGGATAATTACTTTGTATATTTTATTTCATAATTTATGGATATAGTTGCAATATTCATGCATGAGTTTTAGATCACTTGAAAATAACTTATACTGAAGTAAATAACATATCTATCATCAATTGCTTCCCACTATAATTTAAGCAAGCCCTTTGCATAAAAAATGAAGAGGAATAAGATGTAAAAATACTTATAGGAGTTACTTCGCACCATTATTTATGTTCTCCTCAACACTTATGAAGGATTCAAATTGTAAATGTGTAGAATTATGTTCTACCCACCAAAACTTATCCAAGTTTTTTTTTTTTTTTTTTTTTTGAGCAAGCACTTCACATCTCAATTTATTAGTTACTACCAAAGCAATACTATAGGATTATTTTTCTATCAACTATTCTTAATATAGCATTGAGAAATAAAACTTAAAATTATTTATGCATTCTCCGGAGAACATAATTTCTAACTTGAGTTGTAGGGGCCAAGTTGCATGGAAACAAAATTACAATATAACAAATTAAAGTTTATTACTTTTATTACTTGTAATATTTTATTATTAATTGAGCTAAGATTTAAATGTTTACACTACAACATCTCCACCATACTTGACCCTATTTTATTTTTAACCTTTTATTATTTTTAATTAAGATATGTTAAATGTTCAACATTTATCCCTACACATCTACTCCTATATTGGGTCGTAGATTGATCTATCATTTTTCCTCATTTAGACACATCATTTTGGTCTCATACATCTTGGCAAGGCCGAAATCTATGTTAACATGAAACTTCATCATGATTTTCTTTATTGTTTTGATTATTATTATTATGTTA
>APFE031193657.1:0-12855 GCA_000404065.3 Pinus taeda | reverse complement strand
TTTTACATTGGATAGTGAAAGGCAAAGGAGGAACGAGCATGAAAGAAAGAACAGGATCAAGCAACACAATAGGATTCTTTGCAGGGATCAATCTGCATGTGTGTTTTCCTTGCTAGATTTCACATGCATGGTATTGCATGTAGTTCTTTGTTGTTATAGCATGGGCTTTTCTCGGTGTGACAGTGTTTTCAGCCTATCCTTCACATTTCTGGATAACCATTTCTCGTCTAGATCTAGGAGATTTGTGAAGGATTCCAGAGTAAATATTGACATCAATTCTGACCCTAAATTCAATAGATCACAATGAACAATCGACTCTTGAATCTCTATTGCTAGTTCTATTGAATGGGGAAAATAATCAAGGAGGCAATTAGTTTCCTCTACATTAATCAACAAGGATTTGCATCACCCTCCATGTCGACCCTTGTGGAGAACTTGTAATGGGGATTTACCCATGGACCAATGGACGAGCTATCATTCTTAGCTCCAGGATCATTTATTGGTATTTTGTTAGGTATTTTGGCTGATTATGATCCTCACTTGACTCAGTGTTCTTAGAGCTAATGGTCTAGTAGGCCTCGCCATAGAGGGTTGCAGTTCCCATTATTTGAAATTCTAGATTTGTTTTGGTAGCATTTTGGTTTTCATCTTCGATTTTGCTTATACCAACTTAGGACTCTATGGAGTTTTGATAGATTTAGGAGGGTTAATTCCATAATCAAAGGTGCCACAAAATCCTAATTTTGGTATCCTCCTATGGGTTGCAAGTTGAGTTGTTGAGATATCAATTCATTTGTTTGAATGCTTCCTTGATTGAGTGATTATGCTAAAACGGTTTGTGATCAACTTTCAATATATTATATCTAATAAATCTCTTTCCTTAAGAGACTTTGGATTTTTTGTGATCTTCTAAGCTCTTCAATATCTCCCTAACTAGAGAAACACACCAAAATTTGCAAAAAAATAACTATTTAAGGCATAATTCTCTAAGAAAGTTGAAGCCACAATGTTGAGCTAAGTTAATCTCGACTTAAAAATATATTTTTGTTATTTTTTATAATTTTTTATTATTTCAATAGTATAAGTTGCATAGTAAAGTATTTTTTTTTAATGTTTATTTACGTTTATCATATATTTAATTTCTTAAAATTTCTCCACTCTATAAATCAAAATACTCAAACATCTAAATGTAAAAAGAAATTATACTATAAAAAGCATATTAGACAATAAACATTAAAAAAAAACAAATAAAATCATCTAAAATTACTTCAAGTATCAATTAAACATTTAAAATAATAAAATATATAATTTTATAAAATAATTAATAAAAAAAATTCATAATTCATAAGCTATAACGAATTAATTAAATATATAATCAATAATCCATTCAATTCCTATAACGAGTAAATCTATGTTTTAAATAATTTTAAAATATAAAATAGATATTAAATCAAAACAATTCTAAAAAGATTTATTAAATATGATTGTTGGAATATTTTTTATATTAATGAAATAAAAAAATATTTTTTGAGAATACCCAATTTAGCTATAAAAATAAAATTTAAAAATAAAAAAGCCTATCATCTCATTTTTATCACATAATAATGATGTCATAAAATTCGAAACCCTGGTCATTTATGTTCATCACAATTCCTTAATATTAAAAAAAAAAAAAACCTATCATCTCATTTTTATCAAATAATAAAGATGTCATAGAATTCGAAACCCTGGTCATTCATGTTCATCACAATTCCTTAATATTTTAAATAATATAGTAGATTGTTCGAAACCTTAAAAGGTTACTTTTTCCCCTTGTATTTTATCATTCACCATTGTTTATAATCCACAAAAAAAATTTAAGTACTCCATTGTTTATAATCCACAAAAAAGATTCAAGTACTCGCTGTCGAAAATAATCACGCTGCGTTATTTTGCATACAGTAGAGAATGAAAGTACAGAAAGATAATTGAAAACAACGCATCAATTTTTATTTTTTATTTTTTGAGTGTGGTTTATGGAGAGATTCAGATATTGGTCACCGATGACTGCTATGTTTCCTCTCTTTGCCTCAATTATTCATGGCGGCTATGTCCACTGAAAGGACATAAAGGAGAATTAAACCAAATATTTTGACTGGAAGATGCTATAAAAACAAAATCTCAAATGGGCCTAGGGCATCGAGGATGGTTGAATTCGTGGCGGCTATGTCCACTGAAAGGACATAAAGGAGAATTTAACTATTTTCTAGTCCTATCGCCTACCTCCTCCCGTCATGGCCACTAAAACAGTGCCACGCGTGACTATTCGAATCTGATCACGATATCCGTGACGTAGCAGTAGACATGTGCGGCATGCCCATCTGTCCAAAAGTCCTTTCTGCACAGCGTGGAAACATCGATATTTAGATGATCCATTTTCCAAATTCAACATGCTTAGGAGTAGAATCCTAGGAGTCCTCTAGTTTACCTGCTTTTGCAAGCCTTTGTAACTCACTCAACACAGATATAAATTGTGAGGTTTGTTTTTCCGATTTGACAATGGCGGATCAAAGGTCGGCTGACTGCAACATCGACATTGCAATGAACAGGCCACCGAACTGTGCAACTGAATCTTCTGAGAAATCGAATGCCTTTAGAAGATTAAACAAAATCCCCACATTGAAGTTCAATTTAAGAAAATTCGCGAGGGATTTTTTGCAGTTGGGCAAGGATGATCCACGGACAATTATACATGCAATCAAAGTAGGGCTTGCATTATCAGTAGTATCTTTGTTCTATCTAACGGATAAATTATTTCATGGAGTCGGTGATAATGTCATGACTGTTGTGGTGGTTTTTGAATTTACAGCAGGTAATTTCGATTGTTTCTTAATCTTCAAGATCAGTTTAGACAATTACATTTGTTTTCAGGATGATAAAATGAGAAAATCAGAATGGATGAAAATCAAGATGAAGATGAGAAACCTTACAGATAGATATTCATTGTTATCAGTGAAATTTACAAGACCATCATAATAAGGATGACTTCAAACTTACAAATAGAGACTCTGGTCTTCCTGAAGTCTAAGTAACAAACAAAAACTAACTTATAGATATTTATATCCTAAGTTTAATATAAAAAACCAAATAATAAAATAGACCGTTTTTTCTAAATTCATGTTTTTAAATTTATGTTAATTGTAAACCTGGAAATATTTAGAAATCTTCTGAGCAGAAAATCAAACAATTAACTTCTCTTTATTATCAAATTCTTACATCAGCTGATCAAATCAGCCCACTTATTACTTCCAAAATATTTCAAAATCTACTATTGAAATAAAAATAATCCTAAACATTCTTGCATCAGCTGATCGATCAGCTCAGCCCACTTATTACTCCATCAGCCCACTTATTACTTCCAAAATATTTCCAAATCTACTATTGAAATAAAAATAATCCTAAACATTCTTGCATCAGCTGATCGATCAGCTCAGCCCACTTATTACTCCACTGACGATGAGCCGAAGAGCCCTCTTAATATTACTACTTCATGAGCTGAAGAGCCCTTTTACTGTTCCACTGATGACTGACTCAACCAAATCAGCTCTTTTATGGCCAGATGTGCTGTGACCCACGGATGCAACTCGATGAATACCATATTCTGAGAGTCCAAAAATGTCATTTTTAGCGCAGCTCGGATCCACGTAAACCTTACACGCGACATCCTCGCACCGATATCTCCAACCACCGCTAGCGATGTAACCATCGCAGGCGCTGCAAGTGTATGCTTTCCCCTTTAAATCACCCGTCACAATTTTGAGTTTGTGATTTGCGTGTCCACCGTAGTCGAGTATTTTAGGAAGCGCCATACACAAGGGATGGAGCCTTTTGTTATGCCTTTCAGTTTCAAACACAAAACCTTTCATCACCTCGCGGCAGGCACTGCAGTGATGCCTCAGAAGCGTCTTGGAACGAAACTTGATGATCACGTCGCTGAGAAACGGGTGTTGGATGGCGTCAGGGAGGGCGGCGCAGACGTCGTGCAGAGTGAAATTCTTACACTTAGAACTAGAAGCAATCTTACACTTGTAACCCCTGTTGGCTCCGTATTCTTTGCATCCGCTGCATGTGTAGGGCGGAAGACCCTCAAACAGCAAGAGCTCATGGTCATGGCGGGTAGCGTTAAACAATACTTCCTTCCCTCCCTCTCCCTGCTTTTCATAATCTCTGGCGGTTGGATTTGAATTCGGCTCCGCCATGAAGAAGGCGTAGTCTTAATTAATGACAGACCTATTTTCTCTCTCACTAAATGCGAAGGTCGACGATATTGGGATCGCTGGGCCAGAATTATGGCTGCATCGGCTTATTTATATAAATTGGGGGAAGAGCAGGTAAGTGGGTGGCCTCTAACGTAAGTCTCCCGTCAACCAAAGTCTCCCGTCCTCCAGACAATACGAATGACGAGGAACTCAACACGAATCGAATCACGAGGAACCAAACACGAATCTTCTTCCAACGCGTGTTTGACTTGACCAACCCGTGATGCAAGTTGGATCTTTAAAAGACCAAGTTACGTATAGACATTGCAGTTAGTTGATAATGATTAGTATATGAATAGATAGGAGAACTGTTGTTAATTATTATATATGAATGTAGGATGCTTTTTAATAATTATGGAGGTTAATTTTTGGAGATAGTTATTAATGAGTTTATGGTATTTGATGGGCAAACACGGTTGACTGAAACTAATCAGGGAATTTTAATTTCCACGGTTGCCATTATTTAAATTTGATAGGTGGTTAATTTTCATTGCTCCTTCATGCGTGGACTTTAGATGTGTGATTATTTGAAGTTTATGCTAATGTCTATAGGGCTCTTTATTTATGGCTCTTTATTTATGGAGGCAGAGGAATTGCCTCGACAATCAAAAGTGGTGGGCAAAAAAAACATCAAATAATTTTGTAGAGGGAGTGTTTGAATCATGTTTTTGATGGTGAAATAGATTCAGCACCATCAAAAACTTCTAAAGCACCTACAATTATGAATTTTTACATCTTTTATTTTGATTTACAAAGATCCTTACGAGATTTTTTCAAAATATGATTGGAATTTCCATAACTTTGAGAGCAAAAAGCATAATCTTTAGACTACGGCGTTCACAACAGGCGATTGGAAATTTCATAAGGGCACTTTGAGATTCGTTCCCTTCTTCTCGCCCAATGCACATGCTAAATCCTGAGCCACTCGCATCTGCCCATTAGCAGCAGTAACAGTCATTCGTCCTCTGAAGCATTGCATCCAACACCACCACAACGTCTGTCTTCATCATCGTCATCCGCTACATTGTTTAAAATAAAGCTCTTCAGATGTGATTTTTTCAGGGCCTGTTGTGTTGGAAAGGATGTCAAAGGACTCTTTGTACTGCTTGCACAATGTTATCTCCAACTCCAATAGATGGAATTGTTCGAGGGAGAAAACCCCTTTGTCTTTGATAAGAGCTATGGCCAAATGTACAGGAGCATATTGGGTGTGACAAGATTATGTATCGATCCCTACGCTAGCTCCTCATTTGTTTCGTGTGTAAATTTGTCATGATTCCGCCAAAGGAAGTGTTGATTTCATTCTTCAAAATGAAATTGCAAATCAATTCGATGGAAGACCCAGGTTTCGATTCCCTTGTCCGTGTACATTGGTCTGAAGAAAAGGATGAAATGATGTGCCTTTCCGCCATGGAAAGGATTCTATACAGGCTTGGAAACCTAAAAGCAGTGGTTAAAAGATGGGAGCAGAAGAAGAAGGTCTAGGTGGCAAGTAATACCCATAAATGTTTGATGAGGAGGAGAATATGGAGTTGTATAAGCCTGCCATGGTGGAGGAAATAACCCAGATCATAAAATCGATGAAGGGAGACAAAAGATAGGGCCTACACAGCTGGATAGTTGAATTCTTTGTCCACTTTCTTGACATCTTTCAGGAGGACCTTCTAAAAATGGTAGAAGAATCTAGAATTATGGGAGCTATACATCCTCATATAAATTCTACCTACATTACACTTATACTGAAGAAGACAAGGGTAGCCACTTTTGTTGATTATCGTCCAATTTATATTTGCAATCTTATTTATAAGATTATATCCAAGATAATCACCACCTAGATTAAGGCTTCGTTATCAAAATTCATTTCCCCAAAACAATATGGTTTTCTAAATAACAAACAAATACATGATGCCATGGCAATTTCTCAAGAATGCATGCACACTATCAAGACAAAAAAGATGAATGCAACAGTTATGAAGGTAGACATCAAAACGACATACAACTTCTTAGACTGGGGATATATGAGAATGGTTCTTCATAAAATCGGCATAAGAACAAATGCCACTGAATGGATAATGGGATGTGTCACAACAGTCAGGTATGCTTTGGTAATTAACATGTATCCATCTCAGTTCTTTGGAGCTGGTAGGGGACTTAGACAGGGATGCTCTTTGTCTCCCCTCCTATTCATTCTAGCCATGGATGGCTAAGCTTATACATGAAAAAGGCAGTGACTACAGGTCAGTTTGAGTCGTTAAAAATTAGCTATCAAATTTCTATCTCACACAGCTTCTTTGTAGATGATATTTTTTTGATCGGAATGGTCTACATATTCAAATGCCTTGCTCTTTCCCAAATTTTCAAGATTTTCAGAAGAGCCACTAACCTCATTTTGAATGAGCTCAAATCAACCATTGTATATGGTTCTTGTAACTTGGATGATATCATATATATTCAAAGGAATTTCGGGGTGAAAGCGGACCATTTGGACATAGGAATGAAATATCTGGGATATCACCTAAAGCCATGGAAATAAAAAAATATAGACTGGGCGTGGCTCGTGGATAGATTTCATATGAGAATAAAGGGTTGGGAAAATCAATGCTTATCGCTGGGAGGCTATATCACCCTCACTCAGTCAGTGCTCATGCAGTTGGGGGTCTATTGGGCTCACTTTTTCTAAATTCTGCAACAAATTTTAAATTCTCTCAACCATATAGTGGCATAATTCATTTGGTCGGGGGCAAGGAAAAGCTTCAAATATCATCTAATCAAATTGGAAAAGATCACCAGACTAAAAAAACTTTGAGGATGGGGTATTATAAATGTCAGACGTTTTTGTTGGGCATTGCTGCTAAAATCGTCGTAGAGGGGAATTTTCAGTAAAGGCATATGGGGTAAGTTGATTCGCTTGAAATACCTTAAGAATAAGTACTTCAATTGCTAGATGAGACAGGGATCAGTTCAAAAAAAAATGGATCAAATATCTGGTGTAGTTTCAACAAGGTAAAATGGATTTTTTTACAGAACATCTCATGGTTGTTTGGCACAGGAAACATGATTATATTGGGAAAAGACTGTGTATTAGGTAATAGCTTGGATTCACTTGGTTCAGCTGAGTTAATAAATTTCCTAATTAAAAAAGGCATCTTTGTTTGGAACCAGGTTCTCTGAGAACAGATTGGCAACATTCTAATCTAGATGGAACCCAACCAACTAAATCTCACAAGGAAATTTGAAGAGGAATGGATCCAAATCATAAAATCATTGAAGGGCACTCGAGTTTGTTATGACATCAAGGGAGATCGGATTACTTGGATGGGAAAAAAGAAGAAATCCAGAGAGATAGAAGTGGTAGAGTACTATTTCAATATCTTCATGAAGGAACTACAGATCTCTGATAGGTGTTGGTTCTATAAGTTCTCGCATACACACCTCCCTATAAAGATAATCATTCTCCTATGGTTGACATGGCAGAATAAGAACCTTACATGGGAGAATTTACAAAAGAGGAATCAACATGGACCGAGGATATGCTAACTATTATGAAGGAAGGAGAGGATAACAAACATTTATTTCTGCATTGCCCAACTTTTGTTAGTATTTGGAAGCAATTCACTACTAACATGAAGATACCATATATTCAATTTAATTCCATAGATGATTGCTTAAAATGGTGGAGTAATCAATGAACCAAATGGAGGATGCTCTTGCTTGCTGTCTTCTTGGAAATTTGGAAATGGCGCAATCAACTTGTATTTGGAACAAAAAAGTGGAGAGAAGATATGATTTGTGATTACATAGAAGGATGGATCAATTTTGTTCATGGGAATGGAACCTTGAAAAAGAACAAGGAAGACAAAGGGATGGCTTCGAGTATCACATACCCAGCAGGGTTTCTTGATAGAGCTTCACAAGGAGGGAGATACAAATGTGGAGTATGGATATAGTTTTCTGAAGATCAATAATTCTGGATACACTGGTATACGGGAGAGGGATCGAGTATGAAAGCAGAAGCTATTACCTTGTGGGGGTTAATATGGTTTACTAAATTCACGGATATCCCACAAATAAAAATCTATGGTGATTCTATATGTATTGTAGACCATATTTTGGGAAGGAATAATATACAATAGAACACCTTCAAGGCTGGTTAAGTTGAATACAAAGGCTATGGACCACACTCCATCATTCTACCATACAACACATCAACCAAGTCTACAAAAAAAACGCAGATGGGATGTCAAAAAAGGGGCTACTGGATACACAATATGGAACTCATATTCAGATAAAAATGGGGACAAGGATGATAGAAGCAGGAAGTGTCGACATGCCTAGATAATGCACTCCACACTTTGTCTACTGAGCTATGGAATAACACACATAAGTATTTTCTAACAACTTTTTGATCTACTTTTTGTATATGTTTTGTATAAGGTCTATGTATTAAAAAGACATATGGATGACTACTTTATATGGAGACAATTCTAAACAAATGCTTGGAATTTAGCATTTCTGTTTCATTCTATGAAACAAAAGATTATATAGGAATTGGCAGAAGCCATTAATAGTGGCATATAGTAAGTTTCCTGATCAATCAGAGATTGGTTGATCAATAGGGGATATGGTGCTATTATGTAATCGTATATAGGTATTGTTTTATATAATACAAAAATATGGGGTGTTTTCCCACTGAAAAGAAAAAAGAAATTGCAGACCAATTGGAGAATATGTTGAAGGGTGGACTGATTGCATCATCCTGAGGTTATTGACAGAAGGAGTTTTGATTTTCTTGTTGGACGGTGAGAGGATGGGGATCCCTCTGGTAGTGGAGATCCTAACCAAACGTGCACACTTTATGTGGGAGAGTCTGAACAAAATCCGAACTATCACAGACAGCATGGTTTCGATCCTTAGATATATCGACCACCACCTTTCAATCTTGGAAACCGCCATGTAGCGAACTCAGGTCACCAATTAAATAAATAAAGAATCCTACTCTTGTTTTTTGTCAAACCCTTGTATTAAAGTGCATGTGAATTATTCATCACATTTAAATGGATTTTTATTGAAGTCCAGAGATCACGGTTTCGGTTCCCTGGGGTAGTCCTCCGCTCTCGTGATTAATATGTTCTCTAGCTCATTAAATTGGATGGAGCTAGATCTACATCACTATTAACATTTGCAGCCTATTCTACTCCCCCTTACTAGATCTCACACAATATGTTGACTAAAATAAGAGTGGAAAATTGAAGCTCTTCTTTCAATATTGGAGTTTTTTTAGAGCATTAATTTGGCATTTTTAGCTAGACAAAATAAGAAATTAATTTTTCTGTCATGGTATCCTTGGGACAAGCTTTAAGGGTCTCACATGGTATTTGAATCATTATTCTCCAATCTAGAAAATGAGATATTTGACAGGCATAAATAAATAATTGAGAAAACACAAACGACAGTATATTTCCTGTGAATCTATTTGTGCCCTTGTATAATGTCTCTGATATCGACATGTCTTATCTCATTGTTTCAATTCAACACCTGCTCTGGGATAACATATAAGCACAAGACGACTAAAAAGAATAACAATATGTTCTTGTTGGTTTTCAAGGGGATGTAACCAACCATTGTCTTCCATTGATGCCCCTAATCAGGCCTTACAATTACAATGACAATAAGAACACAAGAATCACTAGTGGTGTTGCTTCTCATAATGGGATCAATGTCATGGTTTCATGTCTCAAGGTTGTTTATCCATTAGGCCAAGAACATGCATCTCAAGTGTTGCTTTTAAGTTTTGTTCTTGTTGAATTGAGCGAAGAGGTTTCAAGATAGGAATTGGAATTCTGGGGTCTTATTCGTGCATTGGATTTGAAGAAGAGATGAGAAGGGATAGTGACAATTCTTTATTATGATCTTAGGCATGTGAAAGTAGGCTTGGTAGAAATCTAGGAGCAACATTTGATGCAACAAAGGTGATTATAGTAGCATTACAATATTTTTTTCATAGGAAGAAATAAAAGGGAGATGAAGATCATGAGATTGAAAATTATGATGACGATTACCATGATCGAGGAGAATGTTCTCAGGTATAGTCCCATCTACAAAGAGGATCATGGTATAATTAACACCATAAGGAAATAAATGTGTGGCCATGGCGAAAAGGCCTACTCCTTAGGACAAAACCCACCATGAAAATTCTCTCTAACAGATTCAAAGCAAAAAGTTTGGCCACCAAAAAAATGCCTAGCATTTGCATTCAATCAAGACAACAAGCACAAAACTCTTTCCATGCGTAAGTTTATTACTCGGTGAAAGAGGACAAAAATGAGAGATTCCAATTCGTTGCAATGAAAATGTTTTCACACCGAAAGCCCGTAGAGAAAAACACCTTCAACGTAATTACCTCTAATATCAATCATTCTTGGAAAGGGACCTATGTAATAACCCAGAGAGGAAATTCCACCAACTCTCTCACCTCTAAGTTAGTTGACGAACATAATTATTGTCCACACACTGTGATGATAATTTTGCATACCCAACAATAATAATTTGCACATGCACCCATAACAAAGAAAATAAAAAATGTTCAATAGGTGTTTATGGTTGGAGTAAAACTCATTGGGCTATGAAGACGACTTGAATGTGAAAAAATTTAACCTGATTGGGCTCCTATTTTTCAAGAGAGGACAGTTCGAACCATACCAAGGAGAAATGTAATCTTCCTTTTAAGGAACTCAATTCAGATGCCTATGACATAATTGACTAGATGGAATGGTCTGGAGGAACTATAATTTGATGTTATGCCATCATGACCCAAGTAGATTTTAGACAAAGAAGCAACTATTAAGGAAAACCAGAGGGATTTTCATTTTCTTTATTGTAGCAGATGATAGGGTTAATTATGTTGATCTTTCTCTATCATAGTAACCATCTAATGGTAGATACTCCTTCTCACACTCAGATCAAAACAATCTTGTTCAAATTGGACCCCAAGATAAAAATTATTGATCGGTGCCTAGGTTTTGTGTCTATAGAAAACATTTAGTTTGTGAAAAATCCACCTCTGCATCACATTTCTCCAACTGATAAATCTTTAATACCCCTTGGACAAATTCAACCTAATTATTTGTACATCAAAGAAAGCCATAGTAGACACATGCCAATCATGGTTAAAATTATGGCGTAATTCATTGTTGAATTAGAATCTCTCCTCGGAGAGTTAAAGGAAGTGAAATTGGCCATAAGTGATTACTAGTTTCTCAAAGACGATGCTCTCCTCTTCCAAAACATTATCAAACACCTCCTTGCAAGTCCTATGCTCTTAAACTAGAAGCTCTAGTGTCTGAAACATCAATTCTAGTGTGTTTTTATTGGTTATAAAAAGGGCTAGTGGTTATTAAACTGGAAGTCCCGGTGTTTGAAACATAAATTCTTGTTAGTAAGGTCAAGTTGTTTGATCAAATTTTGAACACATTCTATATCTATATCTCCATCCTAGCAACTAACAAATAATTGAAGGTGAAATATTCGACAGATGGTGGTTGGTCCATAGGATGGTTCATTACTTGATGACTCTTATTGTGGAAGCCATGATGAGCTGAGGTGTCAATATTGTTGATCTTGCAAAGTTCATAAACGATGATTAGCGGCGGATACATTTTAAATTGAGGTCAAGTGATGACTCGAAGATGTGGTGGTGAAAGAGAAATGTTTGTGAGATTCCAAAGTGGATGTGAGCATTGATGAAGACTAGCCAGGCATACATTATCCTTATTGTTGTAATATGTGTTTTCATTTTTTTCCATGTAAGCTTTAAGGGAGGGTATTAGATGTAATTCTTCCATGTGTTCTCATGACTTGTCATTGAGTGTTCCCAAGCATCAATCTAGAAGTTGTTGTTTCCTATGTATGAGTTGTAGTTATGATGTAGATGTGTGTAAGTCAGAGATTTATGTCATATATATGTGTAACTATTTTGATCAATAAATATATCACAATGTGTGATTTGTGTTGCATGTTTAATTTTTCTCTCTGCACTCTCAATTTTCCTAACACTCATAGACATGGAAGGTCATTTTCGTAACCGCCAAGTCCACGCAAAAATTTCCCTCATGGAAATAGAATAATTTCAAGAACCCGTAGTCCCAAAAGGTCCGCGAGTGGAAGACGCAGTAGTTATCCTCCCTATCTTCTGCACATAAGTGTGCATGGGTTTGTACCACAAAGAAATAAGAACTATCTCATAAAAAATGTAGTGTGGCATATCTGTAATAAAGAATTGCCAGAACCCATTGATTCAAAATTGATTTGGAAACTCTCTTTAGATATTAAAAGGAAAAAAAAATCCCCAAAAAAAATATCTACAACGTTAGGGAATGCAGGCTCTGATATCATGTAAGAGTATTTTATTCTGCTAAAAAATCATAAGAAATCATAGTTATTAGTGAAATTCCAAGCTCTTAGGGTAAAATTTTAAACCCTTGCCATTACTTTTCAGTGGATGGTTAGTCCATGCTCCCATAGTAGTTGTTAGTCTGAGTAATTAATTCTCAATATGGTG
>APFE031193655.1:0-17548 GCA_000404065.3 Pinus taeda | reverse complement strand
AGCTCATAGGTAGTATGTTTTTGATGATATAAGGTGTTCATCGAACACCGGGGCGATGTTCCCCAAGGGGAGGTGTTTGCTAAACAACCTATTTGGTTTATTTTCCTTTTAAAATAAAATAAGACTAAGGTCATGGGACATGTATTCCAAGATGAATGGTGGGTAAACATTAAGTGGGCATCACTTGTGGCTTATTAATGGTTATGGAAATTGGAAAAGAAAATAGAAAAGTCAAAGGGGCAATAAATGCCATTTGATTAAGGAAATAAAGGAAAATAGGAGAAAAGGAAGATGAAAAGACACAAATATGCATGCAGGGGAAATTTGAGAGGAAATTAAGGAAAATGAAGAAAAAGAGAAGGAAGAGACTTGACATCAATGATAAAAGACATCAGACAAACAATTCACATATTTTGACAATTTTTGGCTCAAATATTGTTCATTCTAGCTCTCTTAGACTCTTGCACGTTTAGAGAATTCTTGGAGCATCTTAGCATTCACTTAGACTTGGAAAGAAGAAATTAAAGGACATGAAAAGTAATCTTGAGTAGTGAGAGAAGGTTGGATCAATAACTACAACTGGATTTAATTGCATGTAGCAGGTTGCATGTGTAATTGCCTTGCTGAGATTTGGATGCGTGGTACATGCATGTGGTTCTTTGGTCATTTCATTTTCATTGGCATGAGATTTTCTTGGATTGACAATGGTTTCATCCTTGCTTTTCCATTTCCTGGATAAGCATGATGTATTGGGTTCTCTCTTTGATTAGCTTTGAATAGCTTACAAACTTGGATCCTGGTTGATGTGTTCTTGGGAAAATTCCCAACGGTCAAGAGTGGAGATGGGATTTCTCTTGGAACTCTTGATGGATGGTTGGAGTTAGGAAAATTCCTATGGAGTTAGTTAAGGAATTCAAAGGCATCCAAGCTTGTTTTAATGTTATTGATTTTTGAACCAGCTTAGGCGAAATCAATGTGGTTGAGGGTTGAGGTGGTTTGGCCTTTAGAAGCGCTGGTTGGTTCTATTTTGGTTTAACCCATATGATCCCACATTCATGCTTTATATATGGCACAGGGGTGATTTGATGAAAAAAGAGATTTGGTTTAGCCTAATCTATGGTCAGGTGGTACGTGGAAGTCCGTGACTTGGTTGGCTTTTGAATATTAATATAAGTTATTTTTTTATGATCAATGAACACTAGTACTAGTTATTATGTTGATCTTATAATTGGTTTGTAACAGATTCTATGATGGTTATATGATGGTTATGTGCATGATTATGCTTTAATATTCCCTTGGAATCACTTCAAATTGAATTTTCAAACAAAATTTATACAATTAAAAAAACAAATACACACCTTTTTCTTTCTTTTAGGAGATCGATCTTGAAATGGTTGTAACTCTATATTTTTGGCTCTCCAAAGTCTAAAATTTTGTCCTATAGTATCTCTATGATTCTGATTTCCAACACCACAAGTTAGACCAAAATTGGATTCTTCAAGGTAACGTTATGCCAAATCTCCCACGATGACTTGATTATGGACTGGTTCAGTAGAGTGAAATTGTATTGAGTTCTACGTGTCCTTTTTTCAACCTTCGGCCCTGAAAATGATAAAACAAAACTATAAAAGGTCAGTGGAGGCAGTTGGTTGGTAAAGTCGGACTCGTAAAGACGGTGAGGTCCTGTGCTCAAACCTGAGCGAGGGCGTTGACTAGTCGTGGGGATACTTGCCTGAGCCAAGCCCTCTCACCTTTTGGTATGTGGATGAAGATCCCCTGGTCGGAGCGATAGAACAGGGCTTTAGAATGGTGCAGGCATTCGTTTCTAATGGAGGGCACAAGAGGAGGGAGCTCGACTCCCTCCTACAAATAAGCAACAGCTGGCAGAGGCAAAACGCTGATAATCAGTAGAAAAAGTTTTATGGATGGCAAGAACAAAGATAAGGAAAAGGAAATAGAAGGGAACAAGACCAAGGAAAACAGTAGCACAAAGGACATGGAGGAAGAAGACAAAAATTAGGGTGCAAGAGACAAAAAACAAAAGGGACCTTGCAAACCTAAATCAGAAATCACTCCTAGAATAATATTAAATGATCCTGCTCTACAGGTGCATAGGGAACACATGGGAACCCACGCCATTATTTGTAAATTCATGGGACTCTGGCCCACTATAAAAGCTTTACAGATGTGGATCAAGTATCACTGGAAACCCAAAGGAAGCATTGACCTACATCTTAGGTCAAAAGGATCCTTCAGAGTAGTGTTCTCAAACATCAAAGACAAAGACATAATATTTGAAGGAGGACCCTACTTTTATGCAGCAGCTGGTCTTTATATGAGGCCTTGGAAGGTGAACTTTGTTCCAGAGCGGGAAACCTTCACTTCAGTCCCTGTTTGGGTAAGGCTCTATTCTCTACCTTTGGATTATTGGCAAGAAGAATCGCTAATTGCCATTGGCAAAAAATTAGGACATTTCATCAAAACTTCTGAAGCCACAAGAAGGGGTAAATATACCTCCTTTGCTAGAATATGTGTGGAGATGGATCTATCAGGTGCTCTTCCAGAGGAAGTAATCTTGGAAGTTTTTGATGAATAATGGGTGTAGGCAGTGGACTACGAGCATATCCCATTTAGATATCATAGATGCCATGAGCATGGACATTTTTTCAGAGACTGCCCTCTTGGTAAAACAGAGAATAAAAGAAAACCCGATACCTTGAAGGAGACTGATAGCTTTCAGAAAGTGACAAGTAAAGGGAAAGTGGGAAAAAAGGGGCCAAAGCAACAACACAACGAGGCACAGAAGAACAGTCAAAACAAGTTTCAAGTGTTGGAAGAGAATGAAGAAATCATGAGAGAAAACTAGTCTCAGACGACAGGTCCTAATGAAGAAGAAAAGGAAGAGGACAACAAACATTCTCAAGATACTGGTTATCCAAAACAGCCAATGACGATTGAAACATAAATGGAAATGGACCAGGAAATGACCCAAAGTGAGATAGATCTGGAGGATCAGGAACTACTGGAAATACTGGATAAGGAGGACGTGGATCTAGAAGGATTCTTGATGCAAGGAACCCAGGGAGGAATAGATTCTCTGCCTCAAGAAGAATGCAACAAAATACAACAGTTGTTTTTATGGAAATCTCAGGAAAAAGGAATGGACAGAGGCAAAAACATTCACAAGCAAGAACACCGAGGTGTGAAAACTATGAAAGCAACTCCAGGATTAGCGACTAGAAATCCAGGAAAGAAGAGGGGCAGAAAAAAGAAAAATGAGTTCCTGATGGAGTGTGGAAAGCTAATGATAGATTCGGGTAAGATGAAAGACCTAACAAGTTACTCCTTTACAAATATTTAATTATGAAGTTCATATCTTGGAACATCAGAGGTTTAGGTAGTAAAAGAAAGCAAAGAATGCTAAGTAACAGGATGAAACTAGCAATGTCGAACAATATCTTCATTTAGGAAACAAAATGCTCTATTCAGAAATTAAAACAGATCCACAACAAATGGCTTGACAGAATTGAGTTTTTAGAAGTTAAAATAGAGAACACGGCGGGAGGTATCCTAACTCTATGGAACCCACTAAAAGTCATCATAATAGATGCAGAGGCATCTAGAAATTAACTTTCAATAATTTTTCAACCAGTTGGGGTATCAATTACCTTCCTGGTCACTAATGTTTATGGGCCTCAAAGAATAGATGAAAAACTCAGGTTTCTTAAATCCCTGGTTGATCTTAGAAGTAGACATGATGAAATTCCTTGGATCATGGGAGGAGATTTTAACATGATTAAATCTCTTTCAGAAAAAAAAAGGTGGTACCAGACTGCTTAGTAAAGATTCAATAGCAGTCCAAACCTTCACAGAAGATATGAAACTAGTGGACTCTGAAACGCACAATGGTCATTTCACTTGGAATAATAAAAGACGAGGGGAGGCGTAGGTTGCCTCCATATTAGACAGATTTTTGTTATCAGAGGAGCTTATGCTCACAAACCGAGAAATTACCACTAATGTTCTCCCCTTTGGTGGCTCAGATCATTGGCCGATTCAATTAGAAATCAAGGGAATTGATTCTCCCAGGAATAGACCCTTCAAATTCGAGAATATGTGGCTCTCCCATCCAAATTTCATCAGCAATATAGAAAAATGGTGGTCCGAAGATTTGCAAATACAGGGCACTATAATGTTCCTCCATAAAAGACTCAGGCACATAAAACTTAGGCTCAAAGAATGGAACAATAAGGAGTTTGGCAACATTTTTGTGGATAAAAAATCAGTGGAAATCAAACTCCAAGAACTCAATCAGGCACTGATCACAGATGGTTTTGATAAAGTCAAAAGTGAACAAGCTGATAAATATCATCATGAATGGGAAACATTGTGCAAACAAGAGGAAATATTTTGGAAACAAAAGTATCGAGTTCAGTGGCTCAAAGAAGGTGAACGTAACACCAGATTTTTCCATAGATCCACCATGGCCAATAGAGCTCACAATAGAATCTCTTCAATACTGAATGAAAATGGAGAGCTTCAGACCTCTCATAAAGGTATCAAAATAATGTTGGTGCAGCATTTCAGAGGCATCACTAGGGAAAATAATCTAAACAGAGAATAATATATCAAGGAAATTACAAAAATATCCCTAAGCTGGTGTCTAGAGAGGACAATTTTAACCTGAATAAACCAGTAACTGAAGATGAGGTAAGTGAAGTTATTAAAGACATGCAGAACAGCAAAGCTCCTGGACCAGATGGCTTCAATGTAGACTTTGAAGGCATGCTAAAACATTGTCAAACGGGATATCCTGAATGTGGTAGAGGATTCCAGAAGAAACAGGACTATTTTGAAAGCCCTCAATACCTCCTTCATCTCCCTGAATCCAAAATAGGATTCAGCCCTCACAGTTGATAATTTTAGACCCATTTCTTTATGCAATGTGGTTTATAAAATTATATCCAAGGTGCTGGCCAGTAGACTCAAACCAGTACTCCCTTCTTTAATTTCAGGGGAACAATTAGGTTATGTGGAAGGCAGACAGATCCTAAACAACATTATTCAAGCTCATGAAGTAGTTCATATGCTTACCGGTAAGAAACAGGCTGGTATGATCATGCAATTAGACATTACCAAAGCATATGACAAGGTGAACTGGATCTATGTCAAGAAGGTCGTTTCTGCGTTTGGGTTCGATCACAACTAGATTAGATGGGTTATGGCTCTGGTTACTTCCTCCAGCTTTTCAATTTTAGTGAATGGTTCACCCTCTGATATCTTCACTCCTTCGAGAGGTCTAAGGCAAGGAGACCCTCTCTCTCCCTTTCTCTTCATCATCATGATGGAAGGTCTGGGCAGGTCCATTAAACAGGCCAAGGCTGTGGGAATAATTAAGGGCCTTCAGTTAACAGAGAATGGTCAATCAATGACTCACCAACAATTTGTGGACGACACTATGTTGCAAGGTATTCCTACAGTCAAAGAAGCCTTGGCTTACAAAAAAAATCTATTTAACTTTGCCTTGGCGTCAGGTATGGAAGTCAATCTCTCCAAATCTAAAATATTTTTCTTTAATACTAACATTGCCATTTAGAGAAATATCTCCAAACTTCTGGGCTTCCAGAGGGATTCCCTTCCTTCAAAATATTTGGGAATTCCACTCACAGCTAGGCCTCTGCACAAAAGTATTCGGGAACTGGTGCTCAACAAGATGCAAGACAAAGTTAAAAAATGGACTATCAGATGGTTGAACCTTGCTGGTAGGTTGATTATGGTAAAGGCCGTTCTACAATCTATCCATGTGTTCTTTTTATCAGCCCTCCCAGCCCCCAAAGGAGTGTTAAAACAATTTAGCAATATCCAGAGAGATTTCCTTTGGGGAAAAGAGGAAACTAAGAATAAATGGGCTCTACTTTCTTGGGAAAAAATCTGCAAACCCAAGAGTCATGGGGGCCTAGGTTTAAATGATCTGGAGATTCTAAGTAAAGTTTTGGGAGCCAAGCTCTGGTGGAGATGGGTTAAGGAACCTGAAGCTCAATGGGCCATGACCTAGAAAGAAAAATATGCAAGCTCTTGGCAAAAAAAAGATCTTATAAGAATGTCGGGGAACATAAAAGGCTCCTACATCTAGAATAAAGCCTGGGATAACAGAAGCCTAGTTCAAGACAAAAGTTTCTGGGAGATTAGAGAAGAAGATCTAGCTCTCTTCTGGGAAGATAAATGGGAACAAGAACCAATCCTATTAAAAGAGGATTTCATGTGCCTCAAGCAAGAAACTGACTCCCAAGGATTAACAAAAGTTAAATATTTCTGGACTCTTCCTCACGACATTGGAAAATGGAGAAACTGGAGAATCATAGACTGCAGAGATGAGAGTCCTATAAAAACAAAAATAGAGGCACTCATGGGCATTTTAAATCAAAGGAAAGTCTTGGTATCAAAGGGATAGGATCAGTTAAGATGGGGCCTCAATAAAGAAGGCACCTTTAATCTTAGGGAAGCAAAGAGGATAATCTTGAATCTTGATTCCTACGTTCTGGACAATTCTTGGCAACAAATTTGGAGCCAGCAAGGATGGATGAATATCAAGCTATTCATGTGGTTAGTCCATCACAAGAAAATATTAACTTGGGACAATATTAGAAAAAGGGGAATTATTGGGCCCTCTAGATGTCAGCTATGTGAAGCACAAGAGGAAACAATGGAACACATTCTCAATAGCTTCACATTCACCACTTGGTTGTGGGATTCCTTTGCCACAATTTTCCAACAGACAGACAGAGATAAAGACAATGTTATTTACACCCTAAACAAGTGGAGAAGGAACTTCTCAGAAAATGAGCTCCTTAATTAGACCTGGGCCTTCACACCAAGCTTCATTATCTGGAATTTCTGGAAAGAAAGGAATAAAATAATTTTCAAGGGTGAACAAACTACCCCTCTTCATCTGTTGGGCCTAATCCTGAAGCAAATTAAGGAGACAGTTAGCACCACTAGCAGCAATTTTCCCAAGAATCCTCCTACTAATCATGAGTTGAAAACTCTCACACAACTGGGTTTACATGAGCTCATTCCCCAATATCAGTGTAGAAAGGAAAAAGATATGGATACCGAGAATAATTTCTGGCATCCTCCACCAAAAGGTTATCTAAAATGCAATATTGATGGTGCTTCAAAAGGAAACCCTAGAACAACAGGTTATGGAGGTGTTTTAAGAGATGAATATGGAAACATCATCTTTGTTTTCCATTGCCATTTAGGGATAGCCACCAACAATATGGCTGAATTAATGGCTTTGGAACATTGTTTAGAGCTTCTGAAACTGACATATTGTTCCAATGTCATTGTTGAAGTAGATTCAGAGATCTCTATCAATGCGGTCAAGAGAATCAATTGTGGAACAACGCCAGAGAAGGTCTCGAAACACTGGAGACTAATTCAGGTGTATCAAAGAATTCAAAATCATCTTCTGAGTCTTCGAACTATAAGTTTTAATCATGTTTGAAGAAAAGCCAATAAGCTCGCAGATACTCTAGCCAATCAAGGTGTGACAAATTCAAAGTGCAGAACTGAGCTGATGTGGTAGGAGATACCTCAGAGCAGTTTCAAAGCTCTCTGTAATGAACAAGCGGCAGAGGGTAGAGAGATTTTCAATTACTGGGTTAGAGTAAATAGTTTGGAATGAAGGTTTCTATGCACGTTCATTCGCGGTACTTCAGTTGGTTCCTGGATGAAGGGCATGCTCAAATCGGTCACTCTTCACTGGGGAGTGAGTTACCCTATCTCCTTACTTCTTCGATTTGAAACACTGAGTCCTTTTCTCAGTCTGTGACAGTCTCGGAAACCTATTCTGAGGTGTTTGTACACGAGCATAATGGTTGGTTCTTTCGGAAGGCAAACATTTTCTTTCATTTCGCTTACGGGGGAGAATACCAGACACATAGTGGTTTCTGATTACTCGCTGGGCTTCGGAGTGGAAAGTGGTATAGGAATTGTGGGAGCGATTCCACTAGGCTCATGACGCATGGCAAGGGATGGTTAGAAATACCACCTCCCATCGTGCCCTATCCTTCGTGCAGATAAGCGTTGCAATATTGTTCTATGGCGTCCAATTTCGTTGTGGGAGTCAACGGTTGGATTTGGGGGTGTAGCTTGGTGGGGCCTACAGTACTTTCACACCTTGTGAAACCTTGTAATAGGAGTTTTCGGTGTATTCCTTTTGGTCTAACTTCCTTTTATCCATCCTAGGAATTAATTTTTGTAAGTTTAACTTTGCTCTTACTGAGCGGAAGATCATTTCAAATTAGAATCTGGTTTTCCTGGGTCATTAAAGCGTAATTGTTTTTTGTAAATGTTGTAACTATATTTTTTTGGATATTGAAATAGAAGGACAGTCTCTTGCTTTAGCAAAAAAAGATAAAACAAAACTACAGTCCATTTACTTTCAACCGCATTTTATGAAATTCAAAGCCAATGCTTGCATAGAAAATTATGATGATTTTCCCTAGGTCTCTTGTTTGAGATTAAATTCTGGAGCCTGCAAAAACCCAAATTTCCTTGGATCATATCTTCGAAAGTATATTGAACCAAGATCTAAATTTCATACACGAAGTTGAACAATATTTCTGATCCACGTGGTTTAAATTTCAGCTTCTGAAGCCTCATAGAAAAAAATGATAACGAAAATTCCAAGATGTCCTCTTTGAAGAAGCGAAACCCTAGAATCCAAAGCTCTGATACCAATTAGTATGGAACCAACTCACAAAATAGAAGAAATGATAGATCAACGACTTGAAAATTATCATCTTAGAGAGGGAAATCTCCTTTATATTAATTAAATTAACAATTATAGGATGATACAAATGAGAAAACCTTCTTTATATATATAGGAGTCTAAGGGGTCACAATATAATCAGAGCCTACATAACAATAATAATGTAAGGGCACAACAATAACAATAATGGGCTTCTACGGGGCACAACAATAAAAATATGAGGGATACTTAACAATAACAATAAGGGGAATACACTATCATTATAGGGACCTAAAAATATTAGATTGAGGCATGCCATGAATGGTTTACTTATCCATCTCTTTCCCAAATAATCAAAATATTACAAGGGAATCCTAAACCCCCGCCGATTATACATAGGAGGAAGATATTATTTGATATAAGAATCATGTGATTTTATCCCCTCACTCCACACTTAAACCCAACATTTTAGTGGAGCTACACTCCTCACCTATTGCAGACTATTCCATATTTTAAAAAGGTTTTTCTCATGCACGCCACTGCTTATGTTGGGCCGGGATGAAATAGGACATTCTTACATTTGTAGTTGAATGTGATGTCTTACAATGCAATAAAGGGGAAAAATTAAGACACTAGGAACCCTAAAACCCTTTTCACTACCTACTTTTATATTGATGGATGTCTCCATGGACTTCATTACATGTCTCCCTAAATCAAGAAAAAAGTAAGTTATCATGGTGGCAGTTGATTGTCTCTCCAAATACACCCATTTTTGTGCCCTACCACACCCATTCACTCCGACATTAATGGATCAAGTATTCATCAATCAAATTTTAAAACTGTGTGGCATGCCTACTTCTATTGTGTCTGATCGAGATCACACCTTCACTAGCAAATTTTGGCAAGATCTATTCAAGCTACATGGCACGTAGCTCCAAATGAGTACGACAATCATCCTCACCCCCAAACATATGGTCAAACAAATGTTTGGAGATGTACATAAGGTTATTTTCTTCGGAAAAACAACATCAATGGGCACAATGGTTACCTTTAGAAAAATGGTGGTATAATACTAATTATCATGAAGAAACTAAGATGACACCATATGAGGTGGTGTATGGCCAACTCCCACCTTCACCAACTTATTATCTTCCAAAATATTCCAAGTTGTAGAGTAGTGGATCAGCCATTGCACCACCACTCTCACTCTTCTGAATGATAATATCCATAAAGCTCAAAACTGAATGAAGTAACATGTTGACCAACATTGCTCTGAAAGGTATTTAAAAGTGGGTGACCAAGTGTTTCTTTGACTCAAACCTTATAAGTAGACATCTCTTAAAGGAAAGGGCTTCCAAAGATTAACTCAAAATTTTTATGGGCCTTATCTAGTGATTCAATGTATTGGCTCAATCACCTACAAATAGGCCTAGCTAGCCACTTCACAAGTCCACCCAATCTTCCATCTCTCTTACCTCAAGAAAGTAGCGGGACAAAATTGCAATGTTTAAACCATACTTCCTTAATTGGATGAGGAAGGTTCTCTCGGGATTTGACCAAAACTGGCACTAGATTCACAGGAAATTCATATTCGGTTGCACTATCAAGGAATTCCTTATTTAGTGGAAACACTCCTTACCAAAATATGTGACATAGTTACCGACAACTATTCTCCAACAATTTCCGTAGCTCCAACCTTGAGTACAAGGTTACTTCTGAAGAGGGAGGGCATGTTAGGGTGTGACCTTAACCCATTTATTAATGTAATAGGCCCAAAGGTCCCTGTAAGATTCATGATTCATTAGTTTCCTAAATAAAGCTCATAAGCAGTTAACCACATTAGTGATGATAATAAGACATTGACCCACATTATAAAAAATGGAGAAAAATTAGATAGTTTAGTTAAGGATGATGAATAAATGGGTCATATATAATAAATAAAGTCGTCAACTCACATTAAGCAAGTGACCATGAGTAGTTATGGTTTTGGATCTCATGAAACTATATAGTCAAAGATAACAAGGGAAGTCTTGTCAATTATTTTGTATTTAAGTTCTACTTTTCTAGAAGTTTCCCCCTCAAAGAGACAAGTGAATGTTATATTCTTCTACTCATAATAAATATCTTCATCTTGTCTCATTTATGGCATTATTTATTTGGTATTTTCTTGCATTTTAATGTTATCTACCGGTCAAGAGCATTATAGAAGATTGGGGGAGGGTGTGGTTGTCCCACCTCATGCAACCATACATGTTAACTTGTATTCATTCCCTTCACAATAATATGGAAACTTGTTCTCTATCAACGAGCTCCTAGTTCGGTTACCTCGACTCCATATTCTTCTATTGTGCCTATGACATTCCCCCATCACTGGTGGGATATTTCCCCCGCAACACATGCTTTGTGGAGGTTAATTCTAACTGTCATGGCCCCACAATATGAAATTATTTTGGTGATTCGAATTTAGTTTAGGGGAAAGGTCTATCCTATGGCCATGGTTATGAGAGTTTCATATTACATGGTGGTCCTGCCTTTCAGAACGTTGGCCCTCAATGCATGCATCTAGTGCCATATATCCATGAGAGGAGTAGGAAAATAGTGGATGAGGAGGTAACCCATATAATGTTGGTGGCTACTATGATGGAAACTCATGTAGGGGATGGTAATGACTAACAAAGGTGATTCCTCAACATAAAGCATTTACAAGCTCTGTAGAATGACCATTACTCGATAATTTTTTCTAAGTCCAACCTATACAAACCTTAAACACTTTTAGTTTGACAACTTTTATATAATGGATGTTGGTTCATATTCTTTATAGTCCCTTGGTTGTGTGCACTGGTGTTGGCATTTTTTGTTTCTTGTGGCTGTCAAATTGTACTGAGTCTCTCTATCTTTGATAATTTTTTGTCTCATCTCACTTGAATCCACTCTAGACCTACTTGGAAGCTAAGTATTTACTAGGAAACCTTGTTAATTCATATTTTGTATTACCGTATTATTGGTTTCTTCGTTTTCTAGTGGTCATCATCACTCTGGTCTGTTGTGAACTAGCACACCATGCCTTTCCATAGGATGCATTATTGTTGGGGGTCTAATGGAAAAGGCCCTCAAGGTCGACTACAACCTCAATCCCAAGCACAAAATGTTGTATCTATTTTCCATTCCACAACCCCTTTGAAAATCCAAGAGGAAGTATATCAACTAGAAGCCTTGACCACTAAACACCTCCAAGCTTACTGTGATTTTGAAATCCAGGAAGAAGTAGACAATTGGGTTCCAGATCCTAGGGATACCAGGGGAAGAAAGAGCCAATATCTTAACTCTCATATCCTCCACTGGAAAATGAATACACTTCTGGGTAGGGTCTTGAAGGAATATCATGAGGACTACAAAAACATCATCCTTTTTTTTAATAAAATTTAGCAGGTTCAATGCCACCATTTCTCTTGTTGTGTTGGTCTCGATGCTCAGCTAGCTCACATAGAAGGCCATCTACAATGTGGTTTGAAACCTCCAACCATAGTAGGTACAAATGCCCAAGATTAGACCTCACTCACTTCATAAAATACTTGATTTCTTTACAGCCTTTTGGCTTATGTTTTTTTACTTTTAGTAGTTAAGCTTATTTCAATATATAAATTTAGTAGTAAAATAGCATTTCAAAATAAAAGATAAATTATTGTAAAATAGTGTTAAGAAAGGTGGTCTATGTTGTCTACTATTTTGATATTGATAGTGAGAATTTATAGGACTTAATGGAAGAAGCAAGTTGTGTAGGCCTGACACTCCTTATTCTATATACAAGTAATAATGGTTTTTATGGTTATTTGTGTATTAGTGTTAGAATGTTTATAAATATAAATAAAACAAAGGTAATAGTGATTAAAATAAAATTAATCAAAATCTAATTGATATTATATTATTAAATAAAGAATTAATAAAACAATATAAATTTTTCAAATTTTGGTTTTTGGAAAAAATGAAGTTTTACCTAGTTATCTCAATGATTTTGTATGAATGTGTAGTTTGAGACTGTAATATATCTATAAAAAATAGAAGAAAATGAATTAAATTTAAAAGTGATTTATAATAAATGGCCCTATTTAAAATAATTTATATTGATTTTTAAAATCAAAGAGATCACATTTTAAATATATATATAAAATAATTTAAGTTAGAATTTTTACATTGATAATAATGTTATGCTTAGATAAATAATGTATAAATACAAATAATTAAAATGAAAAATAAGAAATTTCATAACATTTATTTAAACATTAATAAAATTATTCAAAACTAAAATACCTTGAAGTGAAGATGTACTAAATTGTGAAGAGAATGTTCTACAAAATTTTAATCATATTGAAAGAATTATCATAATTAAACTTATAAATTGAATTATCATAATTAAAATTATAAATTTAATGTAAACAATATTGCTAAAATGAAAATAACAAGAAATGTATACTATTAAAAAATATATATATATATTTATATATCCAAAATTTAAAAAGATCAAAATTTACTTGCTATTATTATAGTTTAAATAAGAAAAAGATAAAGAATTAATTTATAAGAGCAATTTCCATTGAGTCTTTATTTCAATATCACCTAAAAACACCATTATATAAATATGTTGAAGATTGAATGCAAAATAAAACTGACTATTATTATTAGTTTAAAAAATAAAAGAAAATAATTAATTTAATAAGAAAAAATTTCCATGAGTCTTATTCAATATTACCTACAACACTTTATATAAATATGTGAAGATGAATGCAAAAATAAAACTAAATTTCTCTTGAAGCGATTGGTCACAATTAAAATTATATTAACTTGCATTTTTTTGCAATAAAATCTAACTCATAACACATAATTTATTAGGACATATAAATCAAATGAAATTAAAAACATTCATTTTCAATTACATTATGAAAATGATCTCCATAAAAATTCTAAGTTATTAGTTTAAATTTATAAAGTTTGATTAAACAAAATATTCTCATTAAATAATAGTAATCTTAATCATAAATGTATGATGATATTTTAAGAAGACCTTTCATCTTGATAAGAGGTCTTGGTTTATATTCAAAACGTTGATTAAAAATGTTCAGTGTGAATAAAACTTGAGAAGTTATTTCTTCAAATTTTGACCACCATAAAAACTTGTAAACAAGACCTTTCCAATTAGTAATCCTTAACATGGTTTAAGTTTTAGGATTTTGATTTCATGTGATTTCTTATGCCTTTAAAAAATATTGAAATTCACTAAAATTACATTGTAATGCCCTAAACTTCTTTTTTCTAAATTGTTATAAACTATTATTTGAATTTAGGAACCTAAATGGGCTGACATTGTAATAAATATTGCAAACGTTTTTATTTCAATAATAATGAATAAACAGATAATATTTATCAGAGTTGTTAATCAGTATGGATTGTTATTTTATAGAAGGAATTTCACTTGATTGATGAAAAATTTTGAAAGACAAATGGCAAGCCCAAGAACTCCAATTCTTAAGAAAAATGATATTTGAGTGGGGGACAAACAACATATTTTAAGGGCCACCTAGCACATAAGGGATATGTCTTGATGGTATAACAAGACCTAGGAATTAAATAACTAATAGTGAGAGGCTTTTCTACGTATTATGAGTTTAGGAGGGGTTAAGTTGAGTGCATAATAAAGTAAGGTAAAAAATAGAAGAAGACTCAAGTTGAGGGAGTATAGGAAGATGTGCTTGGCTGAGACTGTATTAAGAGATTCCACCATCTAATTGTGAACGAGAGAAATTTGTGGAGTGAAAATAGTCAATCGTGAATGAGTCACTTCTACAAAATCACAACCCTTGTTTGAGGGTGCCTTTGTAAAGAGGTTTAGCTTATTGATCAACTATGAACATGTGTAACATCCCTTATCAATCCGTATCTCCCATCCAATTACAAGTTCATCTAATATCTAATGCATGTATTTTAACAATAGAAGTTAATATGTAGCATTGATGTTCGTGTAAAATATTTGGGGTCATGTACTACGTCATTAGGAATTGTTATTTCGTTATCACCAATATTTCATATAATATAGTTTAAATATATTGTTGTAACCACTATTATTTTTCAAGATGAAAAATGAATATCTTGCACGTTCATTGCTAGAAATATTACCATTATAGATGGAATATAATGCTATGAATGTTATTTTTTATTTGCATGAAAATTGAATATAACTTTCATTTTGGCTATCAAAAAATTTATCATTATGAGAAAGGATTAATATTCCTTTGAAACTTCATGACAAGGTTAACACACATTGTTGTGTTGAAAAGTCCTTTAATAATTGTAGAACAATCAAACTATTAACTATTAGAGTAACACAATCAAATCAATAAAAGGAAAAGGTCAAAACAGAGTATACATCATTGGGAAGAGGATTTACCTCTTATACCCAAGGGAATGCCTAGAAAAGAAGGAGGGGGATTGATGTGAAGGTTGTAACCCTCCAAGTATTCCGTTCCCCACTGTCCAGAAAGATTATCATTAGGTTAGAGTTTGATGCCAATGGGGAAGATATGAGGATGATTTTACAATGTTCTCATTAAGCCTCTAGGGACAATTTTTAAACTAATATTTATCCTAGTGGAAACCTTCGGCTTCAAAGGAACCACATGGGTTTGAAAATATCGAGGCCCCATTTTGGGTCAGTCCTATATGGGCTCTTTCCTTCTTCTATATCGTATTCCTTTTGATACTATAAGAAAAAATAAGGGAGGTACCACTACCTACCTCAAATAAAAAGAGTATTGTGCCTAGATATGAGACCATTAAACCCAATGCAAGGTGGGTAGTAGGGAAGGGAGCCATAACATAAAATTGACTTATATATATGACCTAAATAAGAAAGGTAAGGGACTGGTCATAAACAAGAAAAAAATGGAATTACAATATCACCTATAGGAAATCGAGACCCTGAAGAGCGTCTGAGAATGCTCGGTAAATTATGCAAGGCACAAACCCAAGGAAAGAGATCCCTTATAAGAGTGGACTACTCTGGGCCATGTTCTGTCGACTGATAGTGAGAAATGGTAGTGAGGGAAAACAAAGTGCAACTAAACTCTCAAAACCAAACAAAAGTAAAATTACCTAAAATGTGTGACTAAGACTCAAGCTATGATGGAGAATGGAAACAATGTGATACGAAAAATAAATTAGGATCAAGGTTCTCTAAAGACCAACCCACAAATTATCCACAATAGAAAAATACCAAAACTCATGAAGAGAAAACCCCAAATTCAAGAGTATTAATGTCAATCGAGTTATACACACCACATCAGAAACTTCATATATTTAGAGCACCATGCATAGATTTTACATTAAAAATTGCTAAACCACAGGGTTATGGGTTATTACCCATAACCTATCATAGCAAAGAATTTTCAAAAGGAAAAAAACCAATAAATAAAATACCCAGAGAGATATTAAATATCAATGTCTTTCCATTAAAACATGAGAGGAAATTTTTCAAATAATGTTACAGATAATGGGGTTCCTAGGGTCTTAATCCTCTCCCAAATATTACAACACGAATTATAACCATGGAAGGAGATGAGCAAGAAAAGTCGAGTAGCTATGTTCATTATCGTGTTGAGTGTAAGGAATGTGAGAGAGGGGTTTGTCCAGAGGATAAATCACCTCCTCTCCTTAGCCTACAATGAAGCATCCCTAGGCTCCCTCTTTGGAATAGTAATCATCTTCTCTAACCATAGCAAGTAAAATTCAATGTCTTGAAAGATAAGTTATGAAATCATAAAACATAGGTATCATAGTTGAATTGAGTAATCTTGAGTCAAGCATTTGAGCTTCTCTCACCTCAAATTTAATGACAATATGAATAATGTGGTTTGGATATTCAAATCAAACCCTTATGTAGTGTATGAGACATGACTAGAGATACATGTCAGATCTAAGTTTACTAAAACTAGAGATACATGTCAGATCTAACTTTACTAAAAGAAAACACACAAGGAGGAATTAATATTTCAAAAAAAAAAAAGAGCATTTATAGAGGAATATCATAAGGTAACCTAAGAGATGTTACATACACTTAAATGGTTAGGATTTAGAAATGTAAAATAGAAATTTATGATAAAATTGAGTATTATTTATATTCTTATGATTATTATATGATTAAATATGAAAATAATATCTGTAATAAGATAAAATTTTATTTATCATTAAATTATAATTAATTTTGAATAATAATAAATTATAAATGACATGCATATTGACTTTGATTGATTATATTAAAGGAGATTTTTAAATGGTTAACCAATATTTTATTATATTTATTTATGAAAGGACTTTTAAATTATGAAAATTAAAATCAATATATTAAAGGTATAGGAGTTTATATATGAAGTAGTGTGGATTTATAAGTACTATGGGAATTTAATAAAAATAACCGCTATATTTATTGGAAAGATGTAATAGGGAATATTTTATTTAAAGATATATTAGGAAGATGTTTAGCATGCTTTAAGAAAAAAATTATAAGTGGGCTTAGTAGTAAAGAGCATGTATTTGTTTCTTTGTGGTCATAGATTCAAATCTATAGGAGTAAGTATATATATACCTCAATAAACATTAACAATCAAATCATCTTAATAAGGTAAGTCTCATATCCCACAAACAAACAATGTGATCTACTACATACTTATATTCATATGTGAATATTATTTATAATAATCTCTATCCACTACCTTAATAAATTATAGATTTATATTTCTTAATATG
>APFE031193646.1:1649-34476 GCA_000404065.3 Pinus taeda | reverse complement strand
ATGTTTTTTTATGTTTTTTATATCTAATTCATTATTTTACATGTTTTTGTTGACATATATGTATCAAAATATAAAAAAATATAAAAAATATATATATTATATAAAAAACGCTCCGAGATTTGCTCCCAAACCGAGAGCTTTTGAAAATGTCGCTCCTGCTCCCATTTTTGCTCCCACTCCACGCTTTTGCTCCCACTCCCAAGTAACACTGGTAGCATAAAAGTGCTCTAGTCTTGAAAATTGGTGGAGAGGCTAAGGCACATGAGTTCTAAAGAACCGAGAAACCGTTTGGTGAAATTCTACCTGGACTGTAGTTTATTAAAATAATTAATATTTTTAATGGGGTTCCTAAGTCTAAACTTAGGGAAATTAAACTATTAATGGGTATTAATCAAAATATGGGTGCGAATGATCTAGAAGGCGGATCAAGTCATGTCTTAATCTTAGCCGTTGATTAGAGACTTAATCTCAGTCATTGAAGACTCAACAGGAAAAGTATAAAATGGAGGCTTGGGGTTCATTTGGAAACACACACACGCACAGAGAAATGATCTAGAGTTCGATTTATGGGGCTAGGAAGATGAGAAATTCGAACTAAGTGATCATTCAGCAGCAGAGGGGCAGTGAGAATCCAGAAGGACTTTCCGAAGAACACTGACAAAGAGGCGGAGAGAGCTTGCAAAGAGGCAGCGTCGTAGCCAGGAGAGCTAACGCAGAAAAGTTGTCTGTCATGCAAAATCCAAAACTCTCGGAACTGTTGGGAGCTGCCGGAACAACCGGGAGAGTTGACGTAGAGGACAGAGAAGTTGACGTAGGGTTGATGCAAAGCCAGCGCAAAAATAGCCAGGGTTAGCCAGTCTCGTGTCAGATCAGCGGGAATTCTGTCGGGTGAAGTGACGTAAAACTAACTCAGATTTTATGCCAGTGTTTTTCTTTGTAAGGATTGCTAGATGAGCATCCTAGAGTTGTATTCAGATATTTCTCCTGCATAATAATAAACCCTCAGAGTTGTTGCACCGGTTTTCCCGCATTGGTTTTTTCTAGGGACTATTGTGTCCAAAAATAAGTGTCCTATGTATCTTGTTCTTTGCTTTGTTTTCTGTTTCATGAGATCAAATATTTAATTAGTGTAGGCTGCAGAAGTAATTTGCTTCAGTATTCAAAAGAATAACTTGATGAATGTAATTTAAAAATCAAGTAGGTGAAGTAGATTCAGATTTGCTGTAGTAGGGGTTCCTTCAGTGTAGGAATTTTCACAGTAGCATGGTTGGCTGACTTTGGTGTTCAGACCAAAGGATAAAGATCAGGGAACAGATAGCTTAATGGATATGCTCTGAGCAAGCATACTTTTGTGATGTTCAGAGGGAGATATGAGGTTTGTTGAAATCCTCTCATATAAGAAACAGTTGGTATCTTCCCTTAAAGAAAGGGTGGAAGTCAAGGAAAGATATATATATATATATATATTGAAGAACCACCAAGACTCATCATTATTGATTAAATAAGAAGATCTCTATTATCTTGATAAAATCAAGATTATCTTTTCTTAAGTAGAACACTGCTAAGTGTTGTCTGGAATCGATGTGTTGTTGAATAAAGCTATGAGGCTTCCATCAATCTAGTCTTGAATTTCAGAAAACAACTTGGCATTATTCCCTATATGAAGGGATCCTTGGTTGAAGATTGAGCTCTGGGAGCTCCTGGGGTCATGGGGTACTTATTAAGCTATGAGAAGCCATAGGGTGAGTGGTTCACCTTCCCCTATTGGTGCATTGTGTACAAGGTGAGTGGTTCACCTTCCCCTGTGACATCCCATGGTGGTTGACATGTGTGTAGGTTGAGTGGTTCACCTTCCCCTACAATTGCGGACACGTGTGTAGGGTGAGTGGTTCACCTTCCCCTACTTTTGATGACATATGCATAGGATGAGTGGTTCACCCTATCCTTGTTGAAGAATCTAAGGCAATTCTATGTAGTGTGATTCTTCTTGACTTGATAACAGTTTGTGGAGTCTTTTTACTTTTCTTGTTAGCTTAATCTTCTTCTTCTTATTATTAATGCATGTGTGTGTACTTCATCAAACTGCTACCAAAAACTTAAGAACAAGAACACCAGATGTTGGCTCTTTGCCAAAGCCAAAACCTCTCTCCGCTTGAGAGGAAAACCCTTTAGTAAGTTTATCTTATTGAAGCTTCTTATTGATCAATGCCAAACCCTAGACCCCTGACTAGAATGTCCTCCAAGCACAAGTCAAGTCCTTCCTTCTCCCTGCACTTTGTTTCCCGGCACTTCGTCCTCCTACTTCTTTCGGCAACTGGTGATAGACCTTGTTATACTTTGTTCTAGAAGAGATATTTACCCTTGATCCTTAGTGAACTCTTTCATATAAGATGATGCCTTCCTTCTCTTACCCAACCGAGCTCCTTCTTGATGTGAAGTTGCAAACTTGATGTGACAGCACTACAGCCCTAGTTTTTCGCACATGTGGGAGGTTTCCCTTATGTTTTGATTCCTTTCTCCTTCGCTTGTGAGAGTCTCTTCTTTGCTTGAGTAGGAGGCCTTATAGGCCTAAATTTCTAGCCCTAACAAGAGAGATATGTAACTATGATGTGGCTATTGTAATGACCGTAGATTACCCTTCCTTTTCTCGCACATGTGACTGTAATTCACACTTAGAACAGCCCCTTAAACTTCGGTCTTGTCTTCTCCTTTGCTGCACTAGAAGCTCATTATACTTGGCTTCTTTCACACTTTTCTAAACTTCTCTTACTCGCTGATTTCAGAGGTGAGTGCGTTATCTTTGGAATGGACAACCTCTATATATAGAGGATTGTCCCTCCTTTAGGTCGACTTGAGGCCGACTTGAGGACAGTAGGCCGACTTGTCTATTTCTTCATCATTTTGTTGCTTGAAGGATGTCGTTGCAAGGAGGAGAATTTGACTTTGCTTGGAGGTATTCCTTTTGACTCTAATACAATTACATACATGGTGTAACAGGCCTCTAAGGTCTTCAACATTTTCTTTTGACTCCTTAACTCACCTATAGCACTTAACATGTGCTAGACCTATTTCAAAGAGCAAGAAACTCATTGACATATATTATAAAAATAATATTTCTTTTCTTGAATAAGTACAAATATCAAAAGTACATTTATGAAGACCGAACCTCGTTACATTTCCTTCAACACTCATATGGCATATGAGCAGGATGATTGGTTCACCTTCTCCTATGGCATATGAGTAGGATGAATGGTTCACCTTCTCCTATGGCATATGGGCAAGATGAGTGGTTCACCTTCTCCTGCAGATACCCCAGTGAGAGATGCATATAGGCATCTGTTGACATGTCAGTGGGACGTGGTTCATCCTTTCCCCACATGTAGGATGCTCATTCCCTACGATTATTGGTTGACATGCCAATGGGGCATGGTTCATCCTTTCCCTGCATGTAGGATCCTTCCTACGATTGATTGTCGTGCCTTGTGCTTGTACGACGTGGTTCATCCTTTCCCTACTCTCGGTGATTTGCATACGTGGGATGTGGTTCATCCTTTCCCTACGTGTGACTGTGATGTGCAATTGTAAGATGTGGTTCATTGTTTCCGTATGTGATGTGTGACTGTAGGATGTGGTTCGTCCTTTCCCTGCGTGTGATTGTAGGATGTGGTTCATCCTTTCCCTACGTGTGATTGTGATGTGTGTTTGTAGGATATGGTTTCTCCTTTCCCTACGAGTGGTTGTGAGCAGGATGTGCTATATTCTTTCCATGTTGATGTTCTTGCATCATCCTACCCATGTAGTCTAGGACACATGGGAAGTACCTCTCATCTGGCCAATGAGTTGGGAAAAGTGGTTCGAGACCATAGCACTACCAATGGACACATCGTGTACTGTCATACTCCCTATGTCTAGGTTGAATGATGTTTTCTTCAACTTGATCACTTGGGATCAAATTCGATTGGAGTTCTCCCTTTGGTTATGTGGACTGACTTTCGTCAGTGTTGTGTGTAAGTGACTCACTCTCAATCGATTCTTCTTTGTTATTCATATCAGTGTTCAAAAACGCAAAGCAGAGTTGAGATGAGATTCAGAAATGATTCATGGCGACAAGATGGCATTATAATTACTATCAATGGTTGGTGGTTCGTTAGGTGGAATTCTCCCTAGTTAAGAGGGAGTGTTAAAATTGGCAACTAGGGGCTAATTCCACTTTGGACTGCTCCTTGAAGAAGATAATTATGGCATTAGATTCCTCTCTTTGAGAGGACCAAAATTGATCTAAAGACTATCAAATTTGGATAAGTGGAAGTGGGTTCTTGAATTTATTCTCTCACACAAGGTCGGCCTTATCTCTATGTCGGCTCAACAGGTCCAATAAACATGACTCTTAACCCCCTACCAGATTGTATAAATAGGGGTGCCTCCACCATCATTTGGAATCAAGAATGAGGCTCAAAAATATCTCAGAGGCAACCGCAGATTGGAGGAAAAGTGTTAGGGTCTGTTTTGATGCATACTCTCTCTCCCACAAGCCCAAGATTGAAGCAGAGGAGCAGCCGCAGGTCTGAGCAGTAAAGTTAGTGAGGCTTCACTTCTGTAGTGCAGGCTGTATCCCCTTAGCAACAAGCAGACTCTGATGGAGAAAATCTAGATGGGTTGAAGCACGTTAAGAACTGTTTTAGGGCAACATTTGGTATCAGGACTGGGCCGCATACCCTCTTGTAGCTGAAATGATTCAGACCCTTGTTGAAAGAAGTCGAGAGGCCTAGAAGGTTGTTTTGTCTAGGCCACAGTCACATGAAGGATAAACAAAGAGTTTGGAGCATGTCTTGAGGTTGTCCACTGGGTTTGTTGTTGTAAGTTAGGGATGGTAGGTGCCCTAACCAGATCTATTATAATATCTAGGATATCTGCATGTGCTAATGGCCTAGACTATTTTGGGCTCATCATAATCAACAAGGATGCATTGATTAATCAGGACCAAGCTTCTTTGTCTGAGCTATCTCTTTGGCATATGGTCAGTAGTCCTAGTCATCATATTGGCATGTCATGTTGATTTGGGGTAGCATCAGATGTGCTCTAAGCCTCAAATTTTGCAGGGAGGCTTGGGCACAAGTATTTCAAAGAACCTAGAAAGCATTTTGGGAAATTCCACCCATAAGTGAGTTTATTATAATAATTAATAATTTTAATGGGGTTCCTAAGTCTAAACTTAGGAAAATTAAAATATTAATGGATATTAATCTAATCAGGGGTGAAACTTCTAGAAAAAGCCACGGATCAAGCCAAAACAATTTGAGCCTTTGATTAAGATGGATTCTAGGTCGTTGGTTGTCCAACGGGAAGATATAAGAAGGCGCTTGAGGGTCATTTGGAAAAAATATACAAAGAGATAGAGAAAATCGATTTTCTGAAGAGAGAAGTTCTCAAGAGGAAAAATCGATTGAGGTGATCTCTTGTAGTTGAGGGGTAGGGATAGTAGCTTCCGGAGAGACAGATTCTCAGCCAGAGATACATCAGCAGAGAGAGGCAGTGAGTGATCCAGAAGCCTTCACGCAGAGGCTGACGCAGGGCTAGAAGGGCCATGTAGAACCAGCACAGAGGGAGAGAGAGGAGTCTGAAATCTGTAGAGGAATTCGATTTTTAGAAGCCGGGAGCTGGGGTGTGAGACCGGGAGGCAGAAATCGAATTTCTTGGGCAGCAAATTGACCAATTAGAGAAGTGACATAGCACCCATAGAGCTTGACACTGAGCTGACATAGACACTACGCAGAGGCAGTGGGAAAAGCCGGGGCAATCAGTTTGGGGTTGGATCAACCAGGATTTCTTAGTGATTGTGTGAGGTAAAACTTACAAAGTGTATACCATTATTTCTCTTTGCAACTGAATAATCCTGTGAGGTATTCAATGATGTATTCAGACTTTTCTATTGCTTAATAATAATAAACACTCGGTTGTTGCACCGGTTTTCCCGCATTGGGTTTTTCCGGGGACTTTTGTCCAAAAATAACTGTGTAGTATATGTTTCTATTTTCCTTGCTCAGTTTCTATGTTTCAAAATCATATTTAATTGATGTAGGTTGCTTCAGTAATTTACTTCAATATTTCAAGAAGAAAGCTGAAATAAGTTTGTAACATAATTTACAATCTAGGTGAAGTAGATTCAGCTGGTTGCAGTAGGATTCCTGAGATTGTTAGATATAGGAATTTTCACATGGTATCAGAGGTGTTGATGTGAAACAGTAAGAGCAAATCTAGCTCTGAAGGAAGGGCCAATTTGCTGCAACAAGCAACAATTCGAATCCCCTAAGGGATAGCGCAGTTCTAGCCAAGAGGGTTATATTTTCGTGGGTATCTCTCTCTGAGTGAGCCGACACAGAGGTAAGACTATTGGATTGAGGATTTGTAGAGACAAAGGGAGCTATGCAAAGCCACGCAGAGTTATAGGGACGCAGTTTTCTGCAAGCTGAGTGCTGGGTAGAAAAGCTGTCAGAAGGAAGAAGCAGATCGCATAGTGAGGGAATACTTCCTCAGTGATTTCTTGCCAAGGAAATCAGTATTTCTCATTTTTTGAGCAGCAGAGGAGCAACAGCTTACCAACTCCATCAGGGAGTGCGTAAGGCATCCTAGGAGCTACGCGGTAGAGAGAAAGAGGGAGTTGTTCGACATTTTCCAGAGGACATGGCAACCAGTGGCTTGAGGGATCAAGACAGGTTGGACGGGGCTTCCAACTATGCCATCTTGAACGTTAGAATGACTTTCCTTCTAAATGAGCATGCCCTCAAGATGTATGTTGATAATGTGGTAGTTGTCCTTGTGGATGCAGATCCACTGAAGAAGTATAGAGCCGAGATGGTTGAGGCGAAGAGGATGATCCTGGATGGAGTCAAGGATCACGTGGTGTGCCACGTTGCTAGCAAAGGGACCGCTAAGGAGATGTGGGATGCCTTGGCCACATTGTATCAGGGACCTTTCGAGCAGCGGAATATGTACTTAGAGCAGAAGCTGAGATCTGCTCAGATGCATAAGGGAGAACGTGTGAATCCATTCCTCACGAAACTGAAGGAAACACATGATGAGTTGTCAGCTGCAGGGCATACACCTCAGGATTCGAAGTTAGTAAGACTGGCTTTAAATTTCGTTTCGGATGAGTGGAAATCTTTGTCCAGAGTATCCTGGGCAGAGCAGGATTGCCAAATTGGGACAAAAAGTGAGCAGCTCTGAAACAAGAAGAGTTGAGGAGAGACCTACTCAAGGTCAAACTTGACAAGAGCAGCAACAGCAGTGGGTCGAAGCCCAAAGTGGAGGAGGAGGATAACGCAGCTCTTGCATCGAAGGGACAGCAAGGGCAACAGAGACATAAGAAGGACGCCTCCAAGGTGAAGTGCTTCAGATGTGGCGAGATAGGCCACTATGCATCCCAGTGTCCTTTGAAGAAAAAGGACAAGGATGAGAAGCACGATCCTAAGGTTGTAACTACAAATATTGAACAAGAGGAGTTCGCCATGACAGCCAAGGCCAGGAGGGAGGTGGGCTAATATAGAACTAAAGTTCGATAGAGCTACAAACGGGCGGGATCCTTAAGGAGCCCACCTATTGGATCATCACCTTGCTACGAGAGGCGATGATCGGTAGTAGCAAGATGGTGGAGTTTTTAGTTGGTGCCATGGAGTGTTGATTCGACACATGCAGTAGTTAGTAGCACCAGAATTTGGGCAGCACAGAGCAGAGAGGCAACGGTGCGAGGAGGCACAATGCAGAGCTTCAGCAGCGCAGTAGGCTTCAAAAGGCAGCGTGGGACTAGCAGCAGTCGAGGTTTCAGCATCGAGGTGTATCCACTAGATACTTATCCAGTTTTAGGTGTTCTTAATTGCTTCTCTCAACAACTGAGTTGCAGTACGGATGCAGTATTAGTAGTGGCAGTGCTAGCAGCATAGCAGATGCAGCATTTGAGAGAGAGTTGCAGTACAGATGCAGCATTCGCAGTGGCAGTGGCAGTGTCAAAGGTAGCAGTACAAAGCAGCAGCAGCGCAGTAGTTGGTGGACAGCATGTCAGACATCAGCAACGCAGAGGACGATGCTTCAAAGTCAAAGCAATATGCAGTAGCAGTGTATTGCTAGAGCACATTCCTCGCTACGAGGGAGTGTTGATTTGGGTTAGCATCGGACGTGCTCTAAGCCTCAAATTTTGTAGGGAGCTTTGGGCACAAGTATTCCAAAGAACCCAGAAAGAGTTTTGGGAAATTCCACCCAGAAGTGATTTTATTAAAATAATTAATATTTTAATGAGGTTCCTAAGTCTAAACTTAGGAAAATTAAAATATTAATGGGTAGTAATCTAATCAGGGTGAAACTTCTAGAAAGAGCCATGGATCAAGCCAAAACAATCTGAGCCTTTGATTAAAATGTAATCTAGGCCGTTGGTTGTCCAACAAGAAGATATAGGAAGGGGCTTGAGGGTCATTTGGAAAAAATATACAGAGAGAAAGAAAATCGATCTTCTGAAGTGAGAAGTTCTAAGGAGGAAAAATCGATTGAGGAGATCTCTTGCAGTTGAGGGGAAGGGATAGCAACTTCCATAGAGAGAGATTCTCAGTCTGAGATACATCAGTAGAGAGAGGCAGTGAGTTATCCAGAAGCCTTGGCGCAGAGGCTGACGCAAGCCCAGAAGGGCCACGCAGAACCAACACAAAAGGGAGAGAGAGGAGTCTAAAATCTGCAGAGGAATTCGATTTTCAGAAGTCGAGAGCCGGGGTGTGAGACCGAGAGGCAGAAATCAAATTTCTTGGGCAACAGATCGACCAGCCAAAGAAGTGACGTAGCACCCAGAGAGCTTGACATTGGGCTGACACAGACAGTGCGCAGAAGCAGCCAGAAAAGCTGGGGGGCAGTCAATTTGGGGTTGGATTAGCCAGGATTTCTCAGTGACTATGTGAGGTAAAACTCACAAAGCTTTTGCTAGTATTTCTCTTTGTAATTGAATAACCTTGTGAGGTATTCAGTGATGTATTCAGATTTTGCTACTGCTTAATAGTAATAAACCCTCAAAGTTGCTACACTAGTTTTCCCGCATTGGGTTTTTCCGGGGACTTTTGTCCAAAAATAATTGTATCCTATGTGTTTCTATTTTCCTTGCTTAGTTTCTATGTTTCAGAATCATATTTAATTGGTGTAGGTTGCTTCAATAATTTACTTCAATATTTCAAGAAGAAATCTGAAATAAGTTTGTAACATAATTTACAATCTAGGTGAAGTAGATTCAGCTAGTTGCAGTAGGACTCCTGAGATTACTAGATCTATGAATTTTCACATGTCAATCTTGACATTTATTGTACTCTCCCTCTCTCCTTCTCTCCTGAACATTTGATTATAATAATAAGAATAAATGATCAAAAGGGTTTTCCCCATCTTAGGGTTTTTCCCTGGCTTGAGCCATATTCTCGTGTCTTTTTGTCTTGGCTTGTCTGCAGCATCTATCATTTATGTTCTTTTGTTAGTTACTATCATATATTGTTTAATGTGATTGCTAATGGATTAATGGCATATGGTTGAATGAAGTATCTAACCTAAGCAAAGAACATGTTAACTCAAAATTAACATGCCATTCACCATTGAGTTTAAAGATGGCAATATTTTGTAATGAAGGTGTCCAAACCTTATATGCCAAAGTTCACATGGACTGATTTCAAGGTGAACCAAGTCTTGAGAGAGAGGTGTAAGTAATCTGTAGAGTCTACCCTCACAAATTCAAATGCTTTTTTCACTATTAATGCTAGAGCCCTTACTCCATACCATAACTTTTCCATCAACAAAATAAATTTTATCTCCTTTATCTTCTAGACAAGAAATAGAAAGTAGATTTTTCTTCAAACCTAGGACATATAGAATGTCGTTGAGATGTATATTTCCTTTGTCTTCTAGCTCCAACGTGGTTGATCCAATTCCTCTTATTGCATAGCTATTTTTATCTCCAAGCTCGACTGAATGAGAAGATATTCCTTTTGATAGGGTCTTTAGTTGTCCATGTTCACCTATCATATGTCTAGAAGCTCCATTGTCAACTACCCATATGTTGTCATCTTCAAAAGTACCTGTAATAGCTTAGAATAGTCCATTCAAATCCTTTGTAGTGAAGGTCTTGGTCATATGGTACTTTGTAGACAATAAGAAATCCACAAATGCTTTGATGCCTTACTTGAGATGTTTTGTCATCATAGAAAACTGCTTAAGGAGAACTTCAATGACTTCTTCAAGGATGCACTGATCTTCATTATGCCCTTTGTCAACCTTAGCTCTGATCCCATGTTGAGAAATCAATAGGGTTGCAATTGAAGTGATTTCTCTTTAACTTGATAACTGCTTGTGATATTCTTTTAGTTTTCTTTATTATTAACTTATTCTTCTCTTCTTATTATAGTGTTTCTATCATCAAACAGCTACCAAAACATGAAGATCAATAAAACAAATGGACACAAGATGTAGGTTGCAAACCAGGGCCAAAACCTCTCCTAGAGAGGAAAACACACAATAATCTCTTCTCTTCTTATAGAATTTTCAAATGTCGAATTCCATGACCCTTAGACCTAAAGACCAAGACCCTTCAAAGACCAAGTCAACCTTCTTGAGGATGTGCTTCTCTTCACCGAGTCAAATCTCTTCCAAAGGCATAACTTCGACCCTTAGCAACAAACTTCGACCCCCAGCAACAAACTTTGTCCCTCACTTCAGTACTACAACTTCGCACATGTGGGTGATTTTTGGGCTCTTTAAGCTTTCTCCTTCCTTCACTTGTGTTGTTTCTTGATCAAAGGCTTGTAGATGATTAACTCAACTTCTTTACTTCAGATTTCGTCCCTCTTCTTGTAGTTCAGATTTTTTCTTCCTTAAACCTGCAAAAACCCTAGCGTCCTTCGCACATGTGAGAGATAAAGAGAGAAAAATCGAAATTTGTCTTTTCTTCTTCCTTTTAGACCTTCGATTGCCTTCTTTCTTCTTGTCCTTGCTTCCTTGATCGAATAAATGAGTGAGTCTCCAAATGAGGTCAAATGGTCTCTTATATATAGGCTTTCAAGGAGGACAAACAGCCCTAATTAGGCAGACTTCATCACTGCTAGGCCAACTTGGTCTTGGAGGGGTATTTTGACACTTTTCACTCAAAATAAATTCTATTGACTTGTTAAAAAATGCCCAATAAGGTTTAATACATATGACAATGATTCTTATCACTCGACTCTATGAAAAAGGCTATAAGCACACAATGGGTGCTTTGACCTAGAATAAATTAAACTTGAGCATGAAACCCATGCTATAAAAATAACAATAATATTTTTTCTTTTTCATTTTACGTTAAATACATAAGATCAAGAGTGCATAAAATATTATGAAGACTGAACATAGTTACAGATTTCAATGCTTTTTGTTATGCAAGTTGTTCAAGTGTTATTCTTATCCAAACCACAAAAGAATAGAGCCACTGAAATTTGAACAAGCATTTTTCGAAATTCAAGCAAGGAGTAAGCTTCGAACCTCCATATTCCTCGAACGTTAGATATGATGCCAACAAAACATGATCTTCAAATAGCCATCCTTCAACCTTAACTTTGATACCATGTTGAGAAATTGGGAGGTTTATCAATTTTATATTAGATTTCTCTTTCATAGTGACTACTTGTGAATTAGTTCGCATCTTATTAATATTTAATCTTCTTTGTTTCACCAAGCAATCACTATAGCATAAACATGAAGATCACATAAACAAAAGAACACGGAATATAGGCTCTCGGCCAGGGCAAAACCCTTCTCCTAGGGGAAAACCTAGTCAAAATCTCTTGTTATAAATCAGATCAAAGTGAGACATCCAAGACCCATGACCACAAAAAAACTTCCAGCTCTAAATGCCAAGTCAAACCTTCCATTCTACTCAATAAATTCATCATCAAGATATCAGCAACAGAAGAAGTACCAAGGCAGAATTTCCACATATTTCATCTCAAGAAGAAACTCTTCTTCCATTGCATACTTTGTCCCTCTACTTCATCTCTCTTCTTCTGCGAAATTTCAAATCAAAAACACAACCAAGTGTGTGTCCAAATGAGCTAATATCACCTTCTATTTATACTATCCAAAGGGGTACGAACAAACTTGTCCATTGGGGCAAGGTCGACTTGGAATTTAGAGGGGTTTTTGACACAAAAATTACAAATTAAAAATTCTTTACTCTTTTTCTTTACAATAGGTCCAAATAGGACTTTGACTCTTCCACTCAACAAATCCTAGAAGCATGAAGAACATGTTTATCTAAATTCCTTTTAAGCATGAAACCCTACTTTGGAAATAATTTTTCTCTTTTTTTTTTCTTTTCTTTTTTTTTTTTACATAAAATACATAGAGATACAATTATGAAGGTCGAAACTAGTTACATCCTTCAACACTCCTCTTCCCTTATATATTTGGTTCTTTTCTACATTGACACATTTGCACAAGTTTTAATTCCTATTTGTTTATTCCCATCCCATGCAATGTTCCCACATAGATGCTTTCAGGCAACATGTATATGAACCTATGTAAGTAGGTTTGCAATGGGGGCATACAAATTTAGTGGTTCCGCCCCCTTTCCCTCCTCCAAGCCTTGTAACATATTTCCACAAGGGTGTTTGGTCTACCCTGGTTTTCTTTCCATCATCTTCACTCCCATTATCCTCCTCGCTCCTCTTCTCCAAGGTATCCTCCACCACTACCCACTTCTTCATCATCTCCGTCACTTCTTCTTCTTCTACTTCCCAACAATATCATCATAACAAAAAATGGAACCAACAAGATAAGGCTAAGCCATATACCCATCATGCTTGTTGAAGGTTGAGATTATTGCCTGCAATAAAATAAGGGAGGAATAAGAAAGAGTAGGAGAAGAGAAGAAGAACATGTAGATTCTAGATTCAATCAACATATTTTTACACAAATGCTACATGGAAAAAAAGGGGATTAAACCCTACCTCTTCAGCTCTCCAACAATCTCCCTTTGGTTCTCCAACAATCTCCCTTCGATCTCCCAAGGTCTCAATCTCCAACAATCTGCCACAAGATCCTCAAGCTCAAACCCTCTCAATCTCTCTCACACATGAAATGATGATAACGAGGGAGGGGAAGGAGTCCTTTTATTATTTTTTCCCTCCCCTTTCCCTCCAAAAAGTCGCCCCTCTCATTTAATGTTTTTGCCCTCCCATTTCTCATGATATGGAAGCAAAAAATTTTAAAGGGAGCAACCTGTGAAAATTTCACTCCTGAAATTGTATTGCAACAAATGGAATTAATTCTTCTAACTATTAATTACCTTAGCATTTATTGCTACGGTAACAACAAATTAAATACACTGCAATCTTCACAAATAAAAATATTGCGGAAGATAAATTGGAACAAAGAAAATACTCACACACACACACAAAATATAACATCATTATTTTTGGACAAAAGTCCCTGAAAAAACCCAATGTGGGAAAATCGGTGCAACAACTGAGGGTTTTTATTATTAAGCAACAATGAGAAATTATGAGTACAACTAGATGCCAAAATATGGTAATCCTACAGACAAAAATATTGTGAGGAATTCTCCTCACCTCCACAAGAAATTCGAGCTCTGACTGCCAGTTCCAAGTGAGTCGTCCACCCTAGTATGCGTAGACCCTTTGTCAACCTAGCGCAAAACTGGAATACGAATTACCTAGAACAGCGACTCGTCAAGCCGCCCTGTTTGCTACTAACTGAGAAACGGTCTCTCTAGCACTCTGGGAAATCTTCCCAGCCTCTAGAACTAAAAACAATCTTCTCTCCAGCAAAATTGAATGGCCCTCTAGAGACTTTTGCGCAGCCCCTGCATCAACCTCTCCATGGTTATCTCTGCCCCTCTGCAAGCTACTCTCTGGATCTGGAAAACTTCCTCCAGACTCACTGTCTCTGCCCCGCTCTGTCTCTAGTTCCTTAGTCTGGCTCGAACTCTTTCAGCAATAGTTGCTACTCTCTAAAAAATCAAACAGCCCAAGGAAATTGATCTCAAGTGTGTTCCTCCATCTACCCATCGATTTCTTCTTATAATCTCACTGTGGGACTCCAACGGCCAATACTAAATCTTAATCAATGGTTGGATTATTTCCTAGTCGATCCATGTGAGTTTCTAGAGAAATCTCACCTTCTTTAATTAATTCTTGTTAATTAATCATTTTCCCTAAGTTAGACTTAGGAAAAATTTCATTACTGATTAATTAACTTAAATAAGGAATTTCTAGGTGGATTTTCATGAAAATATTTATGGGTTATGGAGTCCTAGTGTTTCTTAGCCTCTCTAAGAACTGTCGAGACTAGAACGCCATTAGATGCTACAAAAACTAACACTCTTAGCGAGGAAGGTGTTCTAGTGTTGAACTGCTCCAACAACCTATCTCTACATCATCCTCCATACACTACTGATGTCTGGCTACTGTGACTGCCTGCCACTATCCACCAACTACTGCACAACTCTAATGCTCCATATGTGCTGTTGTTGACACTGTTATACTGCTGCCAACTCTGCATCCGCACTACAACTCCCTCTCATTTGTTGTTGCTACTACTACAACTGAGAAGCATTCGAAATACTGAATCAATTATATCTTTGTGTTGCATCTGTCTCCTGAGCATCTGACTACTACTAGCCACTGAATTGTCCACTGAAGAATCTTTGTTGTGTTGACTCTACATTGAGCATCCTACTTTTCTATCAACACTGTTATGCGCTCCTCAGCAATTAACTACTACTAGTCTGCAACTGTCACTCGAGAATTTGACTACATCAACTGACATTGATCCATCCTACCACTGAATATTGTGGGCCCCTATAGCAAGGTAATGATCCACAAGGAAGACACCTTAATGGACCTTACCCAACCTCTACGCAACTCTAGGACTATAGCTCCATATCGCCCCATCTCACTCCTGGAGGTATAGTTACAAACATGGCAAAGTCGTCCTCCAACATGGAGAACAACCTGTCTATCTCTATGGATGTTGTCACTTGGTCCTGCTTCTTCTACTTGTCCTTTTTTTTAGGATACTGAGTACTGTAGTGGCCAAACTCGCCACACCAAAAGCACTTGACCTTAGATAGGTCCTTCTTTTTCTTCTTCTCCCCTTGTGAACCATGTCCCTGATTGGGACCCTTTGATGCAAGGGCCACATTATCTCCCTCCTCCTCACCCTTCGATCCCTTACTGTTGCTTCCACTAATGGAGGTATTCACTAGTGCTCGTGACATCTCCTCCTGCTGCAAATCTGACCACGTCCTGTCCCACCTAGGTAGAGTATCTCGTCCCAAAATGCCATGGACAAAGATTTCCCAATCCTTTGAGACACTGTTCAGGGCCAAACGCACAAGCTTTGTATCTTGAGGTACTTCCCCAACAACTGCAAGTTGATCCCGGATTTCCTAAATTCTAGTGAGAAAGGGATCAATGCCTTCACTCTTATGCATCTTAATGTTCCTCAACTTCTCTTTCAAGAACATTTTTCGGTGCTTGGAAGCATTCTGGTATAGCTGTGTGAGAGCATCCCACATCTCCTTGGTCGTATTCTTGGCCGATATATGAGAGACTATATGGTCCTGGACTCCATCCAGGATCATCCACTTCGTCTTGGCCATCTCCTTCTTGAATTCCTTCAGTTGATCTGCATTAGTAGGTTCTGCCACAACGTTCTCTGCATAGGTCTTCGGACCATGCTCATCAAGGTGAAAGGGCATCCTAGCCTTCCAAACGACATAGTTGGAGCCATCGTCCAATCTGTCTTGATCTCTCAACCCGACTTTGGCCATCTCTTCAAAAACTCGAACTGAAATAGAAATCTCTCTCTTTCTCCTGCTCAGTTGCTAGCTCTAATATTCGCACTCCCTTCTGGAGTGAGAAAAACAATCTGCTACTATTGCTGGCTGCAACTGAAAATTTGGATTTCTACATCTAGAAACCCTCTGAGAGAAATTCCCTTTGTGTGTGCACTTTCTCTTCCACCCAGCACTGATTCTGCTCTAGCAAATCTGCTGCAAAACGCTTCTATGCTTAAACAAGAAATCTGCTTAGCAAAAATGTTGATCTGCTTCACCGGAATTACTTCCAGTTTCACTACTGCGTGTTGGAATTGTTATTGGGCTCTGCGAAGTTTCTTGCCACCTAAACTAGAAAAATTGAACCATCTGACCAGCGATTTGAACTACCCGTCAAGCCTTTGCTAAATCTAGAAATCGAGTTGCCCGGCTCCCTTTGAATTTGGACAATTTCTTCCTTTCGCTTCTAAGCTTTCTGCCTGATCAAATTCGCTCTTATACCATGTCAAATTTTCAACTACTGAAATTCTATTGCAAAAACTAGAATTAATTCTTCTAACTGTTAATTAATTTAGCAGTTTATTGCTATGACAATAACAAATTAATCACACTACAATCTTCACAAATATAAATACTGCGGAAGATAAACTAGAAACAGAGAAAATACTAGCGCACAAAAATATAACACCATTATTTTTGGACAAAAGTTCCCTGAAAAACCCAATGTGGGAAAAATGGTGTAGCAGTGAAGGGTTTTTATTATTAAGCAATAGTAAGAAATTTTGAGTACAACTAGATGCCAAAAATCTTGCAATCCTCCAGAGAAAAATACTGGCAAAAATATTGTGAGGAATTTTTCTTGCCCCCACAAGCAATCCAGGCTCTGATTGCCAGTTCCAAGTGAGTCATCCAAACTAGTCTACAAAGACCCTACATCACTCTAGTGCAGAACTAGAATACGCACTGCCTAGAACAGTTGCTCCTCAAGTCGTCCTATCTGTTGTTGACTGATAAACTGTCTCTCCAACACTCTGGGAAATCTTCCCAGCCTCTAGAACTGAAAACGAGCTTCTCTCCAACAAAATCGAATTGCCCTCTAGATATTTTTGCGTAGCCCCTACGTCAACCTCTCTATGGCTATCTCTGCCCCTCTACAAGCTACTCTCCAAATCAGGAAAACTTCCTCCAAACTCACTGTCTCTGCCCTTCTCTGTCTTTGCTTCCTTACTCTGGCTCGAACTCTTCCGACCACTGTTGCTCTCTAGGAAATCGATCTCAAGTGTGTTCCTCCATCCATCCATTGACTTCTTATAATCTCACTGTGGGACTCCAATGGCCAAGATTAAATCTTAATCAACGGCTGAGATTATTTCCTAGTCGATCTGTGTGAGTATCTAAAGAAATCTCACTTTCCTAAATTAGTTCCTATTAATTAATCATTTTCCCTAAGTTAAACTTAGGAAAAATTTAATTACCGATTAACCTAATTAAGGCGTTTCTAGGTGGATTTCCCTGAAACCTTTTTTGCGTTATGGAGTCCTAGTGTTCCTTAGCCTCTCTGACAATTGTCGAGACTAGAACACCATCTAATGCTACAAAAACTAACAAGACTGCTCTTGTATCGCTCCCCGCTTTTAAGAATCGCTCCCAGAGCGATGGGAAGCAATATGAGAGAAATCCCTCCCTTTATCACTCCATAGAAACCCAAGAAAAATCGAAGACAAAAATGTTAAAAAGGGTGTGAATGCTTTAACTTTTAGTTTCTTCTCCTTTTTCATTAATAGGTGCACTTAGGACTGCATAGAGAGACATCCCTCTTCCTTAAAACATCAATAAACATTTCACGTTTGAAGTTTATTGTTAAAGAGGTCTTTGTGTTACATACAAAGAGAAGCATTACATTACACCAAACAAACTATGTGACCAACAATGCTCAATTTCTTAGAAAGGTCTTTTGTAAGTGCTTGCATTACACTCAAAGAGAAGCATTACGACTAGTTCAAAGAGACTGGGCATCACAAGCGGCCTGGTTGAAGGTGCAAAACAACCCTCAAGGGGTGAGCCACTGAACATAAGCACTTTTGTTTTGGCTATGCGCCTGCAACACAAGGATGCAATTGCAACTAGCCCCAACTAGTCATTTGTTCGTCTGAGGGATTGAACCATTGGTGGGTGGCTTGGCATGTTGATGTCTTCACCACTAAAGCATGACCCCGTTTAGCTAGAAATGCAATTGTCAAAACCCAAACAAAATGATTTGAAGAAATGAGTCCATCCTTCAACCACAATATTGCAACTAAATGAGAAATGGGAAGGGAGTGGCCATATATGTTCAAAAAATGGATTATGTCATCCACGTTTATGAAAGCAAGGTACAGATGATCAAGTTGCATATTTTATTTTCCTCGTGTCTGGTTATGAATTGTAGTTTACATATGTATATCACAGGGTTGCGGGGTAATCCCCCCCTCCTCTAATCTGCTCACGAAGCGCGCTCATCTAGAGCGACCCTAGGAGCGTGCTCCCTATAAAAATAATTTGCTCCCTAGGTTTTTTCACAAAAAAAAAAAATTGCAAAGTGCAAACACATTCCAAACGCAGATTTTTTCAATGAAACAAGTAATTTTTAGTGGGGCAGCCAAATTATCAACCCCTATGGCCCTAGTATTGATATGCAATTCTCCTTTAACTTTCATTTTCATCCTTTTACTTAAATTTTTAACATTGCCATGAAATAACTCAGGATGTTTGAGAGTGGTTCTGATCTCATTGGATTTCATATGGAGAATGTAGAATTTTAGATCTCACTCAAAAACCAGCAGACTTATCAGTGTTTCAGGATTTCAAAATTGGGGGGATTACAATATTTCCATTGGATTTTATCATGTACTAGAGTATGGAACTCGTATTTAATTAAGAGCACCAATCCCTCTATGTACCTTGATGTTAGTGACATTGGTTGTCGAACTCCTCTACCATGGCCCTACTAAAAATGTACCCATCACTCAAACAAAATCTTGACTTGACATGCTACATTTTTTCTATCTTATATTAATGCTTAGAGGGTGATATTAATGACAAAGGTCCCAAGATAGGCAAATTTTTGATGATATGTAGGTATTTTTGTACATGATTATTTTGGATGCTAGAGGCCATCTAGAGCCTATTTGTTGATGTATTTTCGGTTCGGATATGGATTGCACTCAATGCAATTTTGGTTATGTGCACCCTTACATGTTATATAAATGAAAACTTGTAAATTGTGGATATGTTTTTGTTGACATATATGCATCAAAATATATAAAAATATATATTATATAAAATTCGCTCCCGATTCACTCCTGACCCAGGAGCTTTTGAAATATTGCTCCTCGCTCCCACTTGTCGCTTCCGCTCCTTCTCCCAATCAACCGTTTTATATCAGACTTGACGCATCTTCATTTGCATACAAAATCAATACTTTACACGAACATTTGACAGCCAGATTAGGGCACTTAACATTGGACTTCATAAATTGCTCAAACCACCTAAAAACACCCCATTTGCATTAGAGCCCTATTAGTGCAGTTACACATACAATGAATTATCCTCATAAGTCACAACATAAATAGAACCACTTCCCCCGTATGATCACTTCATATTTTTCCACTTCACAAAAATGAATGGATTTAAAACAGGAATAATATTAGAGAATAGCAGGCTATTGCAGGAGTGATCAGATCACACAGATAAGCGGTCATGAACTCAGACATTATGCTGAAAAATAAAGAAAACGACCAAAAATACTAAGTTTGGAAGGGTTCAAACTTCAAAACTTACCAAGTCCAACACAAATGGGCTGAGAAAGGTCTGAAAGTGTCTGTCCACAGATTTTAGAACTGATTGCCAGACCTACAATGGTCGCATTTAAACTATAATATACTTCACTGTCTGGTACCTGAAACCATTTTGGGAGCATCATCACAAGCTCAGTAGCATAAAATAAATTTTCAACATCAAACCTATCAGCTATTTCATATTATTTTGAACTATAGTTTTCCGATGTTACCAAAGACAAGAAATGGGAAACAGAAAACAGAAACAGAACAAAAAATGGGGACCAGAAGGTTTCAGGGAAAGAGACAACCCTTTCCTAAACTATGCTTATTATGCACATTAGAAATAACTTAGTAAATCCAAATCTGTTCAAGTCTTGAAAGTAATCCACCATATTAAGAGTATCAACTTTCAAGTAATCCACCATATTAGCAGTATCAATGTTATAAATCAAGATATTTGCATTGCATTGTTTAGGTATTTAGTTTTTCATTTAATTTTTTCGAAAAAAAAATTGTAGGCAAAGAAACACCCAACAAAATGTATCGCAGCACATTTGCATTTCTCTAACAGTTGTTTTGGTAAAACTTATACGAGAAAATTAGCACAAGTTAGGCTCCTCACATTAAATTATAATTTTTCAGATAAAGCATAACACAAATTCATGCCACTTGACTTACGACTAAAAATTCTTACATCATATACAGCCTCTGCCGAAAGCTAGAAACAAGCAACAAAAATAATACCAAAAACAAAAGGGAAAATAGCATGGTTTTTTGTAATGTAACTTATACAGAGCGACGAAATAAAGCCCTGAAGATATACATTCAATGAGACAAAATCTTTGATTCAAATTCAAAGGGTTTGAGACCTTTATTTACTGGACATATATACTAACCTTACAGTGAAGATGTGCAACCTTTATGCTTGGTATAGGAACTTGGTAAGGAGGATAAGAAGCCAAGGCACAAGCAAGCTCTTTATATGATGTGATATTTTCTGGACATCCACTGAAACATTGCCGGAAGTATGCAATGATTCGCATTTCACGCAGGTCACGGCTATGCTTTTGTATCACAATTCTGAAACACGCTTACAAAGAAAAATTTTAATGTTATGAAATATTATTTATCTGCAAACAGATATTGCCAAATCTACCAGGAAACAATGAAAATATAGGCATTCTAACAGGAAAACGAGCATTGGAATATTATAGAAATTCGATCAATGATGCATCATGAAAGCACAATTATCAACCTAAACTAGCATTTGAAAATTCTGTTAGCTTTTGGTTGCTTCAAAAACATTTTCACCTAAGTTACCGGAAACGCCTAAAGAATTTGCCGGAAACGCGGATCCCCGATACGGAAACAGATATGATTCTTGTCCAAAACGCTGTAAAAACGTTTTTGTGCCGTTTCAAAAAATCGGAAACTTCAGATTTGGAATTGGATACGTTTCCAAGGGATTTAAAATTTTTTGCACCCATTCCTGGATTTCCAGAAAAAGAGCCACGAAAATCGTGATCGGATTCCATCCTTAAAATGTTTAGAAGTGTGAAAATTTGCATAGCCATAAATAAATAATAAAAATGAAGAAATCAGATTTGCAAATAAACTCACTATAAACACAACCTCACAACGTCTCTTCTAAATGTTGAGAACAACGACACTCCATATATTTATCAAGGATTCTTACTAAGAAAAAGATAGATGTTCAAAAATGCAAATAAAAGGGTTTGATGAATGTCTTCGTAAAGAGATTTATTTGAGCAATTAATTTTCAGTTTGGTTAAGGTTTTGTTAATTGTCATTGATTTTTCTCTTGATTTCATAAATCCCTCCAATATAACAAATCTTCTCTAGCCAATCTTTTTGCTTGCATATAGTCAAGAGACCAAGCTGACGTTGAGAAGATTGAAATGTTCAAATAAGCCTTGATGGAATATCCCAATGTTCTAAAAAATTAATGATAATATATATATATATTAATATATATATATATATATATATATGCATGCCGTTTCCTTGCCGTATCGTATCCTAAGTTTTTGAAAATTTGTCGTATCCATTTCAAACCCCATATCCGTATCTGTTCCCATATCCGTTTCAGTGCAACTTAGGCTTTCACCTAGCTAGGAGGGCACTTCATGGGATGTGAAGGGCTTGTGGTCTTCTAGCCCCTTTGTTTAGGAGCGGTGTAACTATTCAACATTTTGACTATTTTGGCCGGAATATAGTAATACAATTTTGGACAGGACTCTAATTTTCCATTATTTAAAATGTGTTTATACATAAATGGATTCAATGCCCTAGAAAACCCCTGGAACACTCAGATTGTGCAGATTACACAGCTCAAACTTATGATTCCAACAAATGGGCAAAATCGGCTGGAAAATATGCCAGAAAAGGGCCATAATGTTGAAGAGTTAGACTAAGCTCTTTGTTTATTTTCAACTTACAATCAGAGAGATTAGATTGGATTTATGTTTGTCTTGGGATAAGTGCTAGGGAGCGCACTTCTTGATGTGGTAGTTGGCACATGTGCCATATTTGACATCTTCTACAAGGATGTACTTTTTCAGGAGGATGGACATTTGGCATCTGTGGACTAACCACTTTGGAGGAAGGTATTAGGCACTTAATGGTTATATGTTCGGCCATAGGAGCATGTAACCACCTTAGACGCAATTTGAGGAGGAATGCTTGAATCGAGGAGCCATTAATTGCAGGGCATACCATCTTAGAGGATGGAGCAAGGTTACTTGGGAGCAAGAGCGAAAATGGGGAGGGGGAGTGCCATTTTCAGAAGCTTCCGGTCCGGGAGCGAATCGGGGAGCGAATTTTTATATAATATATATATATATATTTTTTAGTTTGATGCATATATGTCAACAAAAGCATGTAGAATGATGAATTAGATATAAAAATCATAAAAACATAGATTGAACCACATAACATCAATCATCTAGAAGTTATAATCGTCATCAACCACGTCCACAAGTTAGTAACATACAACATATTGAGTCTCGTGATTCATCAATCTTTAAGTTTCAAGCTTTCAAAATTCAATTAATAACATTTATCGTCATTGATCACCAAAGTTGTACTTGTAAGCTAAGTGTAACCATTATAACAGAGAATATCTAACATGAAATGAAATGTTATAAAATGAAATGAAATGAAACAACTTTCACGAAGCATCATATTCACAATTCTTTACCAATGAGTTATAATTGCCAACTTCAAAATTCAAACTCAAATTGTCATATATTGTTTAAAAAAAATATCATAATAAATATGAAAGAGTCAACAGTTATAAAAACTACTAGGAACTAGAAAAGACAAGTAAATATATTATCTACAGCTTCCTCTTGCCACAAGAAATGTCTAATTTATGAGCAGGTCATGGTGGCCTTCTAGGAGTCTCCTCTCGCATAGTTGCACGATCAGAACCAAAAGGCACATGCACATGCCCTCAAAATTTTTGCTTCCAATTCTTCAAGATCTATAGTGCCATCTTCCAAATTATCGTCCTCTAGGTTGTTCTCCCAAATTTTATATGCTAGATCCTCATAAGCCCGATCACAATAATGACTCAACAACCTCAAGTTGTAGAGCACATAAACCAAGCTTTCTGCCCAATTTTCATCGAGTCTGTGTCTTCTCACATTATGTATGATTGTAGGTGCTCCAACACCTTTCTGTAGAAGAAGTATTTACAACCTGTGAAAGAACCTTTTTTGCCAATTTTGGCAAAAGTCCCAGACCGCCATATGCTTCCCACCATGTGAGAGCATCAAATTTGTCTTTATCTTCCATTGCATGCAACGAACCAAACAAACTAGTGCAACTAACGTATTTCAAGACGTAGATTAGCACACTGCTCCTTGTCAAGTACCAACTTGTCTAATGCTTCCATATATCCTTTAGACACCTCTGGACCTGTATGGGGTTTAATCCTAACCCCACCCACAGGTGCAGGTTGGCCCAACCAAGATGGAGAGCAGTATTTTGCCATAAGGATATATGCCAAGGCATGTAGTGGAACATTAAGTTTATTCCACCATGCACACACACAATTGTGAATCACTGTATACAAGTTGGGATCATTTTCCTGAACAATATCTTTTATTTGCCCCAACATGCTATCCATCTGCTCATACACCTCCCCAATCACTAGTTTATCTGTATCTGCAAAACGAATCATGCTATAAATGGGCTTGGTGAATTGCAAGACTTCCCTTACACGTGCCCAAAACAGACCATCAAGAGCGGTATTCTCCACCTGTTCAAAACCTTGGTTGTCAACTGCATTTGGAGCCCTGTCCTTTAATACTTACTAGTGTGGACTTGATACCATGCTAGCCAATGACTCTCTTACCTTCAAAAGGCACCTGAAGGGTGAGGTAATAGCTACCAATTCTAGTCTTCCCAATCTTCAATAGCTCCAATCTTGAGTGACTACGGAAAAGCCCATGGTTATTGCTATGATTGTAATAAATTTTATCATTTTTTTGCCTCTTTTGTACAAATCACCAATCCATTTGTATTGTTGGTTTTTGTGCTTAATAATATCATGCATCAAAAGGTTCATCGTGTGAACCACACACCCAAGCCAAAATATGTTAGGGTATGTATCCTCAATAATTGCTCTCACTCAGTGTTGCGGGGGAGCATCCCCCCTCGATCCCATTCCCAATCTGCGCTCTGGGCAGGAGCGACTCGGGAGCGAGTCAGGTGCGCGCTCCCGTTAAAAAAATTTGCACTCCCTGCCATTTTGCGGAGCGAAGAAGGGAGCGTCGCTCCCGTCGCTCCGGGAGCGGTCAGGGAGCGATCGCTCCTGACCGCTCCCGGGTTATAAAAATTGCTCCCGGAACGATGGGAGCGACGGACGGGAGGGATTAGCACGAAACAACCAAAAAAAAAAAAAAATCCGACCGCAAAAATAAATAAATAATAAATTTAAAAATTTAAAAAATTTAAATTAAATATAACATAAAATTAAATAAAATAAAAAAAAATAAAGAAACAAAAATATAAAAATAAAATTGAGGGAGGGAGGGATGAAACGTTTCATTATCACTGTGAGAGTGAGTGAGATTAAGATTGAGAGAGAGGAGCAAGGAGAGAGTGAGGACTTGAGGAGCAAGGAGCAAGAGAGTGAGAGAGCAAGAAAAAGCAAGGAGAAAGGGGAGATTGAAGAGCTTGCAAGGGAGATTGGACACCAAAGAGGTAGGCTCTACATTGTACAATATTGAATAGAGTGTCTAGCAATTCTTTTTTTAATGTTTATTAAAATTTAAATTATTCCTAAATAAATAAATAATTTTTTCTCTATTTCCTATTCCCATTCCCATTCCATTTTTTTAAATTTTGCAGATTCAAAACTTCAAATTTCAAACATCATGGTTATATTTCTTGGCATTTTCTTCTTCTTGGTTCTTTTTTTGGTTATTATGGTGCTGGAGAGTAGAAAAAGGAGGGTTGAAATTGAAAATGAAGAAGGGGGGCATAGTGGATTTGATGAAAACCCTGGTGAGGAGGAGCTGGAGGAGAGTGAACATGAGTCAGCTCAAAAAACTAAACAAGACCAAACCCCATTGTGGAAATATGTTAACAGGCCTGAAGCAGGGAAAGGGGGTGGAACCACTAAATTTCATTGCCCCCATTGTAACAATAATTACACAGGGTTCATACACCCGTGCTAGAAAACACCTCTGCAGGAAAATGCCATGGGATGGAGATAAACAAATAGGAATCAAAACTTGTACAGGTGTGTCATCAGCAGATAGAGCCAAATACATAAGGGAAGAGAAGGAAGCCCAATATAAATCTAAAAAATGAAGGGTTTCTTTGAACCAAGCTCACAATTACATGCACAAAGAACTCCTTCAAGATCCTCCCAAGGTAGTGGATATGGAGGCACAGGGTCACCAGGTTTAAGGCGTAGAACCATATCAGATTTCCTGGATGAAGGGTGTAGGAATGATGTGGATTCAAAAGTTTACAGGTTTCTCTATGCATGTGGGATACGATTCAATGTTCTTCGCTCACCTTATTGGCACGAAATGGTTTCTGCCATAAATGATACCCCTAAAGGATACAAGAGCCCTGGGTATGACAAGGCAAGAATCGTTGGACTTGATCATGAAAAAGCAAAAATATCACATGCTTTGAATAGAATGACAAGTTCTTGGACTGACCATGGGGTGTCCATTGTATCTGATGGATGGACAAATGGAAAAGACAAGCCATTGATAAGTGTTCTTGCTGTGTCTGTTAGTGGTGCCATCTTTCTTTCAACATATGATTACTCAGACAAGTTCAAGACTGCCATCAACATTGCAGAACCATTACTTGAAACAATTGACCGCATTGGGCCATACAATGTCATCCAAGTCATCGTTGATAATGCTCCTAATTGTAAGGTAGCTGGAGCAATTATTGAGGATAAATACCCCAACATATTTTGGTCTGGGTGTTTGGTTCACACAATGAACCTTTTGATGCATGATATTGTTAAGAACAAAAACGAACATTACAAATGGATTGGTGATTTGTACAATAAAGTCAAACAAATGATAAAATTTATTACAAATCATAGCAATACCCATGGCCTTTCCCGCAGTCACTCAAGATTGGAGTTGTTGAAGATCGCGAGGACTAAATTTGGTAGCTATTACCTCACCTTCAGGTGCCTTTTGAAGGTAAGAGAGTCATTGGCTAGCATGGTATCAAGTCCACACTGGCAAGTATTAAAAGAAAGGGCTACAAATGTAGCTGACAGGCAAGGTTTTGAACAGGTGGAGGAGGTCGCTCTTGATGGTATATTTTGGGCACGTGTGAGGCAAGTACTGGATTTCACCAAGCCCATTTATCACATAATTCGGTTTGCAGATACAGATAAACCAGTGATCGGCGAGGTGTATGAGCAGATGGATACCATGTTGGGGCAAATAAAAGATATTGTTCATAACAATGATCCCAACTTGTACAAAATGATTCACGATTGTGTGTGTGTATGGTGGAATAAACTTAATGTTCCACTACATTGCTTGGCATATATCCTTACGCCAAAATACTACTCTACATCTTGGTTGGGCCAACCTGCACCAGGGGTTGGGGTTAGGGCCAAACCCCATATAGATGAAGAGGTATCTAAAGGATATTTGGAAACATTAGAAAAGTTGATACCTGACAGGAAGGAATGTGCTAGTGTGCGTCTTCAAATAGGCAAATACTTCAGTTGCACTGGTTTGTTTGGTACCTTTCATGCAATGGAAGATAGAAACAGATTTGATGCTCTCAAATGGTGGGAATCATATGGCGGCCATGGACTTTTGCCAAAATTGGCAAAAAAAAGTTCTCTCACAGGTTGTAAATACTTCTTCTGCAAAGAGGTGTTGGAGCACCTACAGCTTCATACATAATGTGAAAAGATACAGACTCAATGAAAACCGAGCAGAAAGCTTGATTTATGTGCACTACAACTTGAGGTTGTTGAGTCATTACCATGATCAGGCTTATGAGGATCCAACATATAAAATTTGGGACAACCACCCAAAGGATGATAATTTGGAGGACGGCACTATACATCTTGAAGAACTGGAAGCGGAACTTATAAGAGAGGAAGACGAAGCAACAACCATGCCACCTCCACCATCCAGTAGCAGTGCTCGAGTTCCAAGCCTTGTTCCTTTGTTGTCGCCGCCTCCATCTACACCCTCACGTAGAGGGCATGTGCCTTCTAGTTCTGGTCGTCGGTCTGTGCGGGAGACTCCTAGAAGACCACCACGACCTGCTCATACATTAGACACTTCTCGTGGCAAGGGCCACATGTAGTAGTAGATAATAGATTTACAGTTTACTTGTCTTTTCTAGTTTCTATTAGTTTCCATAACTGTTGAGTCTTGACTCTTTCATATCATAATGATATTTTTTGTAAACAATATATGACTGTGACAATTTAAGTTTTAAGTTTGAATTTGGTAATTATAACTCATTGGTAATGATTCTGAATTATGAATATGATGCTTCGTGAAAGTTGTCTTATTTCATTTCATAATTCATTTTATAACATTTCATTTCATGTTAGATATTATTTCTTGTAATGGTTAAACTTAGCTTACAAGTACAACTTTGGTGATCAATGATGATAAACATTATATATTGAATTTTCAATTTTGAAAGCTTGAAGTTGAAACTTTAAGATTGATGAATCATGATTCACGAGACTCAATATGTTGTAATATGTATGTTAATAACTTGTGGACGTGGTTGATGAAGATTGTAACTTCTAGATGATTGATGTTATATGGTTCAATGATCAATCTATGTTTTTTTATGTTTTTATATCTAATTCATCATTCTACATGTTTTTGTTGACATATATGTATCAAAATATAAAAAATATATATTATATAAAAATCACTCTGGGATTCGCTCCCAAACCGAGAGCTTTTGAAAATGTTGCTCCCGCTCCCTGCTTTCGCTCCCACTCCCAAGTAACACTGCTCTCGTTACCTTATAATTAGCAACATTATCAGTGATGACTTGGATGACATTGTATGGCCCAATACATTCAATTGTTTCAAGTAATGGTTCTACAATGTTGATGTCGGTCTTGAACTTCTCAGAGTAATCATATGTTGAAAAGAAGATGGCACCACTAACAGACACAGCAAGAACATTTATCAATGGCTTGCTTTTTACATTTGTCCATCCATCAGATACAATAGACACCTGATGTTCATTCCAAGAATTTTTCATTTTACTCAAAGAATGTGTTATTTTTGTTTTTCATGATCAATTCCAACGGTTCTAGCCTTGTCATACCCAGGGCTCTTGTACCCTTTGGGGGTATCATTTATGGCAGAAACCATTTCATGCCAATAAAGTAAGCGAAGAACATTGAATGGTATCCCACATGCATAGAGAAACCAGTAAATTTTTTAATCCACACTATTCTTACACCCTTCATCAAGGAAATCCAATATGGTTCTTCAAAAGTAAAAAGTAGAAAAGAAGAAGGAAGAGGTTTGATGCATCTAATGGTCGGGAGCAGCTCAATATTCAGATAAGTCAAAGTCCTAGAATCTTTAGAATACAACATGGCACATCAGAAAAGCAAACCATGGATTTGTCTTAAAGTCGACAGATGCTGAGTATCCACTTCATTGATGACATTTGATGCCATAGGGCATCCTCTGTATTGTATCTCTAACCCTACACTCTTAGATAGAATTTTATTTATGTCATTAGTTAGTTTTCATTCCATACATTTATATTTTATGTCTTTATGTTTTGATGTGTTAGAATAGGCTTTTTCTATTCCAGTAGATGTTTTATGTATACATGATGATTTTGATTTTGAGCGGATATCTTTTGATGGACTTTTGTTTTCTTGGATACAAGATTTTGGATCGTCACATTCCTTCAACGAAGCAACGTGTCCCCATGTGGATTCGGATGTTGACCACACTTTTTCAACAATCCGAGAGTGCGGAATACAAGCAAGTGGAGAAAAAATGTTTTGAAGATCAAAGTCATTAGTTACCATTGTAAACCCAATTTCTGCCAATTTATTGTAAATGGTGTTAGTATGACCATTTAATTATGTAGCAACACCTAAGCAAGCCACTAATTTTGGCAAATGATTTCATCTCGGAAAGTTTCTTAACCTCCCCGAATTATGTGATTGTAAACGCGCATAATCGGCAAAGATTTTCTTCCATTTATAACCTCAAAGCTAGGATGGAACTCATTGACAAGGTCTTAAGTGAGTCCTAGTGTTTATCGAGCCTGATATAGAAGTGTGTTTAGGAATAATTTTAGTGCATGGTCCCTTGTAATCAGAACAGCATGGCTAAATTATTTTATTATAAACACACTTGCTTTCATAGTAGATCATATTGTGTCGCAAAATTGGGTAATGTCTTGCAGGTATGGTCTAAATATGCATTTCCCCTTCTAAGGGTTCAATTAATTGTAATATTTTGATGAAATATTTTAGTGCATGGTCCATCGCAATCAAAAAACCATGGCTAAAATATTTGAGAATCAAAAAAATTATTAATCCACACTAGAGTCAATTAATTAATTTTTCTGCCTAAATTATATAAAAATCCTAAGCCAGAAATTTAATTAATTTTGAGTCGAAAAAATAATTATAGATAAATTAATCTCTCCAAGTGCAAAATAATCAAAAAAATTGTGGGTCAAAAAGAAGTCTAATTTTGGAGGTTCTCCATCAAGAGAAACAACGATATTTTAAGAAAATTTGAGCCCTTGGACCTTAGTGGTTAAGTCAAAGACAAATTTTTGAGGAAATTAATCCAAAATATTCATTTTTGGATTAATAAAAGATTATTTTAAGTGAAATTTGAATTTTTCCTTCAAAATAAAAATTCGGCGATGGAGATTAAAAGATGATCAAGTTATTTTTGACAATCGAGATTATTTTGATGAGGATCAAGCTAACTAGTCGTTATTGTCCACTTGGAGAGGTTTTCTCTATATAAGGATGCTATTGAGCTTCTATTTTCATATGATCTTCGGATGAGAAAAAATTTGTGACACTGGTATTGAGCTACTACGCTGCTAGGAACATTTTTTATCATAATAGAAAGACTTTGGTGTTCATTTCATGGTGTTCTTCTATCTATTGATCTGTGGTATGTGTTAGTTATGTGTTATCCTATATTGTGTTGAAAATTGTTATTTCATTTGTTGATGATAACAAAATTCTATTGGTACGAGCTATCTTAAGTGATCTAATTCACCATATGATCTAACAATTTTATCTTGAGAAAATTATAGAGATTTACAAGTACGGTAACCCTTGGGCTCCAAGTTCACAGACTGTGGGGAAGGGCCGACCTTGTCTGAGCTCTAAGATTTCGTTGTGGTAAATTATTTTGCAAAAGGGTTTTGGCCAATCTCTTTCAAAGTTATCCATCCGTTGCAATTTATTTTAAAAAAAAAATCAAAATTATTATTTGATCTTGGGCTAAAAAGAATTAATATGCTAATGAGAGCTTGTAAATTTACTTTGTAAATATTGTACATTTGTATATATTTTGTCTTTTTCTAACCCTTGTTATTTTGCAGCACATGGGATGTAAATATTTGGGGTTTGGAATTTTTTTATTCATTTGTGCAGGTGATAGCTCAAGAATTTGAAGCAACAAATTATTTATGGGCTATTCATCCAAGCAAGGAAGGTTGATCTAGGCCCTTGAGGGTAAGATCTAGCCTCCCCAACTTCTAGAAATTCAACGTCCAGCTGAAGAAGTGCAGTTGTCCAGCATTTTGAAGTAATTTTTGGCATTTTTGTGTAATTAGAGGGGTCTGAAAAAAGATTTAGGCCTTCTAGGCCTAACCATCTGTCTTTCTTCCCTAGCTGTGACCCTAAAGGGCCTCAGACCCCCTCCTCTCCTTGGCTAAAAACCATTTAGGGTTGGTCGAGGCCTTTTCAGGTCTTTTTACTTAGGCTACAACCCCTTAAGTGGCTTTTGTTGAGAAACCAAAAGGGCAATGATTATAGAGATTTCTCTTTACTTGATAACTGTTTGTGATGTCCTTTTACTTATTAGCTTTGTTACTTATCATTATATGCGTGAATCATCAAGAACACAAAATATAGGCTGCAAGCCAGGGGCAAAGCCTCTCCACTTTAGAGGAAACCCCGCAAATCTCTTCTCTTCCTTATGGATTCTTCAATTAACGAATTCCAAGACCCTAACACTGACCTCAAAACCCTCCAACACCAAGACCAACCTCTCTGGATGATGTGCTAACCTTGATCCTATCAAACCCAATTAAATCTCTTCTAGTAACACTTCTTCGACCTCTGTCTACAGAAATTTCGACCTTCACTGCAGATCTGAAATTTCGACCCCCCTATAGTTGTTGTTGCTACATGCGTGAGCTTCGATCTACCTTCTGAGCCCTCCTTTGACCTTCGCTTTACTTTCCCTCACTTCAGGAGCATGAGGATTACCCTTGGTGACCTTCCTTTGACCTACTTGTCTCCTTTTCTCGATCGAACTTGAAGATAGAAACCCTAGGTCTTGCTGCAAAAACCCTAGTTCTCCTTAGCACATGTGAGAGAAAATTAGCCCAAACATAAATATCCTTCATCCTCCTTCTCCTTCGCTCCCTTCTTCTTCCTCTTCCTTCGCTAGAATGAGTGGTGAGAGAATGTGCTTCAAGTAGGACGAGTTCTCTTCTATTTATAGGCTCTTCAAGGGTGGGCATGGCTCTTCCTTTAGGCCGACTTGCCAGCTGCCAATCCGACTTGGTCTTGGAGGGTATCTAGATACCCTTTTAAGACAAAAAATATTTTTCTTTACAAGTTACAATGTGCATGATGGGGTCTTCAACTTATGACAATGACTTTTTTTTACTTCTTAACCTAGGACAAACCTTAGAAGCACTCAATGGGTGCTTCACCTATAAAATAAAAAACCTTGAGAATGAAACCCATGCTCCAAAAATAATAATAATATTTTTTCTTTCATTTTACGCTTTACAAGAATCAAAAGTACATCTCATCTATATGAAGACAGAACCTAATTAGACATTTTTCAACACTCCCTCTTAACTAGAGGGGTATTCATAAATGGTACATGGACATTCTCAATCTGAAGAGATCTCATAAGAAGAGTCGGATTGGTAACACATTTGTTTAGCATCATATCAACCAATATTGTCACATAGCAAGGCTTTGACTAACAGCTCTATCTCTCCACAAGATCAAGGCACAATGCTGGCGAGACCAAGTATGACATTCTTTGGACTATTCTTGTCTTGAATAGCTAGTCCTCAAAGAATATCAGTCCACAACTACTCTAATCTTGGATGCCCTACCTCATCCTCAAAGAGTATCGAATGCCAAATGGTTACCCAATCCTCCATTTTGTCTTCCCAAGCAAAGACAAGAATGATGTGCCTATCTCTCCCTCCCAACTATGGAGGATATATCAACCAAGCCAAGCTTGTCTCTCAAGTACACAAGCTTTGTTATGAAACCAGCTCAAGAAAAGATAGAAAAGATAGATCAACGCCTTAGAATTCAGCCTCTTCGAGAGGGCAACCTCCTTTACATTACATAAATGAACAATTCTTGGATGATTCAAATGAAAAGACCTCCTCTCTATATATA